>WBMV01005602.1:941063-1099791 GCA_013396655.1 Campylorhamphus procurvoides | reverse complement strand
TGGGAGGATTTAGGATTGCGAATGGGGGATATGGGGTATTAGGGGTATGGGGTATGGGGGGTACAGGGAGTATGGGGGGTACGGGGATCGGGAGGTGTGGGGGGACTGGGTATGGGTGGTATGGAGGAATTGGGGGTACCAGGACCGGCCCGGGGGGCACAGGGGGCTCTGAGGCCTCTCGGTATGGGGGGCTTGGGAGACTTTGGGTCTGGGGGTTTGGGGGATCTCGGGGGTTGTGGGTTCTGGGGGTTTGGGGGTCTCAGAACCACGTGGTTTGCAGGTTTGGAGACCCTGGGCCCTTGGCAGACGGTGGTGGCAATAGTGTGTATATTTTGTAAACATTTATATATAAACGTATAATACATGTGTATTTGTTTGCATATAAATGTTTGTGTGTGTTTCGATCTATCTACATACAAATGCATATGTGTATTTTGATACATTTGCACAAAAGTGTCTAAATATGCATGTATTTTGATATATTTGTGTATAAATATGTCAATACATGTGAGCCTTCTAAATTTATATGCCTGTAATTGCACACCAGTGGGTATTTCCATATCAGTGCTGCCCCTGGGCCATTCCCAGTGCTTGGATAACCCTCCCCTGGCCTTGGTGGCCCCCTGGGCACAGCCCTGAGCTGTGTTTTGGTGGCCCACCCTTGAGATTTGTCCCCCTTTGTGCCAAATCCCGGGGCTGAGCCCGAAATCAGCTCCAGGTGGGATGGGGTGTGTCCCTCCCTCCTTGGCCCCTCCTGCCCTGCTGGTTTAAATTGCAAAGCTCTTCCTAAAGGGGAGAAGCTTCGAGGAGGATGGTTTGGTTTGCTCTGTCCCTTTGGGTGAGGAGGGGCTGGGGGTGCTTCCCCCTTTAACCAAGGTGGAATTTGGGGTCTGTTCTCTGCCTGCAAACCCCAGGTGCTTGTCCTGACGCTTCTCCTCTCTGCCAGGTCAGCATGATCCCGGGATTGGGGCCGGTGACCCAGGCGGTGCTGGGGACATTCCTCACCTGGGGGCTGACAGCAGCGGGCTCAGCACTGGTGTTCGTGTTCTCCAGTGGCCAGGTGGGTACTGGGATCACCCCCCATCCCTGGGACATGAGCAGGATCTGGGGTACAGCCCTGTGCCCTGCTCGTGGGGGGTCTTGGCTGCTCCATCCCAGCTTTGAGGGACTTGCCATCAGTCCTGGGGCAAGAGGGACAAAAATTCAGCTCGTTTCTCAACACACAAGAGGAGGAGGAAAGCACATTCCTGCCCTTGGGCAGTGCTATGTGCTCCTGGCCTTCCCCTCCTGTAACCTGTTTTTTCCTGCCTTGTTTCCAGGGCAGGATTTGGGTCAGCCCATGCTCAGAGAGAGCAAAGAGCTGATCTTTAAGTCATCCTGTATCCAAAATTAGAGAGCCCCCTCACCGCCATGTTCCAAATTGCCCAGATGGATTTATTATTTATGCCTCTCTCTTGTGATGATTTATTCAGGAGTTGGTTGCACACTGAGATTCCCTTTGCAGGAGAACATCAATTTTCTTCCTGGAGAGGGAAAAAAACCCCTGCCCTGGGAGTCAAGTGGGCAGGATTTGTGCTGGGATAGGGGCAGAGCAGTGGATTTAGAGGTATTAGAGGAGTGAAAATCTTCAGGGAGGGAAAGGAAATGCAGGGCAGGATGAGCAGAGGGGAAGGAGAGCTCCTGGTTTAGCTTTTCACCGTCTTAGGGTGGGCTCTGGATGGGCCAAGCTGGGTCTGGGCAGTGTGGGGTTGAGGGAGCTGGAATGCCCTGTAGGATCGTGGTGATGGAGTGGAGCCATCACAGAGCCATGGAATGGCTTGGGTTGGAAGGGACCTTAAAGCTCATTCCATCCCCCCCCTGCCATGGGACACCTTCCACTAGCCCAGGTTACTCCAGCCTGGCCTTGGACACTTCCAGGGATCCAGGGGCAGCCACAGCTTCTCTGGGCAAGCTGTGCCAGGGCCTGCCCACCCTCCCAGGGAGTGATTCCTTCCCAATATCCCATCTAACCCTGCCCTCTGGCAGTGGGAAGCTGTTCCTCCTTTTCCTGTCACTCCAGGCTCTTGTGCAAAGTCCCACTCCAGCCTTGTGACCCCCCCTTTCCCACCACAGAGCAGATGCCTTCCCCTGGCATGGTCCATGGTGTGGTCACACTCTGCTGCTCCTCCCAGGACTAAAAGGTGTGTTTTGTGTTGGTTTGTTTTCCAGAGGCGGATCCTGGATGGGAGCTTGGGGTTTGCTGCAGGGGTAAGTACAACATCCTCCTCCTCCCCTCCCTCTGCAGTCCCTCCACACTTGGTTGGGTTGCCCACTCCAGTTAGCATTCCTTGGATAGCAGCCTGAGGGCAGGGAAGGACTCAGTGTGGCTCTGGTTGTGTCTTGTCGGGTCTTGGGGCCTCCTTGGTGAGGGTGGAGGTGCCACAAGGACATCATGCTGGGTTTGGCTCTCTGGAGTTAAACTCTTCTCATTCCCTGGGGTTCTGAGTCACTCCTGGAGCACGGGAATGATGAGGATGGGACAGCAGGGCTGTTGTGCATGGCTGGCTTTGCACTGCTCAGCCTCCTGCAGAGCATGGATGCTCCAAACCCTTGGGAGAAGAGGGAAGAAAGGCACTGCAGCTCTCCATCGAGGCTGCACACTGAACATGGGGCTTTTTCCATCTGTCTTGAGTGTGAAACTGCATGGCTTGAAGTTGTGTTGGGGCTTGGGAATGCGGAGCTGCCACTGCTGGGACAGGTGAAGGCTCATCAAGGTTCATTAAATCACCTTTGTGTCCCTTCATGGAATCGTTAAAGATAATCAAGTCCAGCTGCAAAACTCCCCATTCGGGGTGCTGGGGTGCACCTGGGGGCTGCTCTGGGTGGAAGGGCCATCTTCCCAGGGTGTGTGGTGGGTGTACCTGGGCTCTGCCAGGCCCCACTTGCAGTGTCCTGGCTGTGGAGGTGACACCTGCGTGCTGTGGTGGGTGACAAGACCTCAGCTGGAAGCTTTCCTGTGACCTGGTAATGATGGGAATAATTCCCCTTGGCTGTGGTAGTGGGCTGTTGTTCCCTCACTTATCCATGAACCCCACTGGGATCAGGAATTGCTGGCTCAGGGGCTGTCCTTGCTGTGGCCACCATGTCCCCTGCCAGGAGCCCTGAGTCATCCCTGTGTGCCTGAGGTGTGGCTCAGGAAGCAGAAGTCCTGCAAACATTTGCTTTGCCCTCAGCTCTTTCAGTTTGCTGTGCTCAGGGCAGGAGAGGGGGATGTTTTCTGGGGTGCTGCAGTGTCTGGGAGGGAAGGACAGTGAGGAGGCCCTTGGTGGCACCAGGGACCCCCTGGGTTTCCCTTTTCCCAGCTGGGCAGTGTTGCCACTGCTTGACCAACAGCATGACCAGCTGTGTCTCCATCTTTTTGTCACCTGAAAGGGTTTAACAACACAAGCAACATCTTCCCTCTTTCCCAGGGAAAGCACTAGTGGTGTGTGTGTGCTTGGTGGCTTTGTGGAGAGTCCATGAAGGAGCTGGAGGAGGCACCACTTCCTGCCCCAGCCCTTTGGCAAGAGGGACTGTGGCCAGCTGACAGCTCCTGGGTGAGGGTGGAGTGGGATGTGATGCTGGAGCTGAGCAGGTCTCCTACCTGAGGCTGGAGAAGGAGCCCAGACAGGTGAAGTCCTCCTGGCTGGACTGAGAGGCTGTTCCTGCCCCATCCAGTGCTGCAGAACTGGTGTTGGGGGAACCCTGGGAGCAGCACAGACTCTGTGTTTCATGTAGGGGTAAGAGCACATGGACCAGCCAGTTTGGAAACCTGTTTGTGCTGTTTTCTCTCTCCTCTGCCCTGTAAGAAGTGTTTCTGCAGACAGAAACATTACTCTGACCACAGACTACTCCTGCTCCAGGGATTTCTCTTTAAAACCCTCTGTCTGATGGTCTCTTGCAGATATTGGGCTGTTTCTCTGAGCACTTAGGGATGAGAAGAGGCAGAACTTCCTCTTTAACTCTGCTCTGAAGTCTGTGCTGCTGGGTTGAATTAACTTCCCTGGTGCTCTGGCAGGGCCAACAAAGCCCCAGTTCTTGTGCTTTCAGGGGCAAGTGTTGCTTCTAACCTTGCTGTGCTTAACTCAGGATCCCTGATAATCATCTGGGTTCCAGAAGCATCCCTGGTGCTTTCTGAGACCAGGATTGCTGGAGAAACAGGGTGTAATGGATGGTTTTCCACTGTCTTGGTGATCATTTCCCTGCTTGCCTCCTGGGAGCTGCAAAGCAAAATAAATCCACAATTAATTAAAAACTTCTCTAGCACTGCTGAGCCAGGAGCAGGTTGTGGGACAGGGATATCCAGGTGACCTCGAGGAGGATGGTCTGGGGTGCAGGGTGTTATTTTGGGACACAGAAAGCTGTGTCTTTGTGCTGCCTTCACTGCAGATGCTCCCTCTGATGTGGGGCAGCCTGGATAAACCTGGGCATGTGGTTGAATTGCTGTGCTGTGAACTGGGGTGCACTGGGAGGGCCCTCTGCGTGTACTGGGAGCATCTTGATGGTGGAACAGAGCTCAGGCTGCCCGTGTGTTGTGGCACAGGTGCCATCTCAGGTGGGGGGGCACAGCTGCTCACTGTGGTGTGGAGGAGCTCAGCTCCTGCCCAGTTCCAGCACCACGGTGGTGCCCGAGGGTTTGGCTCCTCTGCCTCGGTTCCCTCTCTGGAACTCGCAGATAACTGAGGGTTTTGTACGTGGAAGCCTCCGAGGTGTTGTGTTTCCATAGAGACAAGGCTCTGCTGCTGGGGCATCTGATGTGGAATTCTGGCTTTTCTCTTAAATCTTGATTTTCTTAAATAAGATGTCTTTTTTTCAGCTGTTCTCTGCCGTGCTGGAGGTGCTGGGCTCACACATCCCGAGCAAACACTCACAGCCCTCCTTCCCTGCAGCCTCACATGGCTATTCCTCTTGCTGGGCTGGACTTTGATTTCTTCTGTCCCAGATGAAGCAGAAAATCATCCAGCCACGCTCCTTAACCTGCACCAGGCACGGCTGGGATCGAATATTCCCTTTCAGTGCTACTTAAAAGAGCATCAGGAATTCACAGAGCCCTGCTGGGGCTGGTCCTTGGTGGAGCCTTAATGAAGTCAAGTGGAAGAGTTTGACAGGCAAAGCATCCTGCCAGTCTCTCAGCCTCTGCTTGTCTCTCCCACCCTGCCAAGGGGATCTCCTTCTCCTGGGGTTTCTTCCCCTGTGTTTCCCTTGGGGCTTTAGTGGGGGATTTAATTTTAGCCCACAGTGTGGTACCAGGCGTGGATGTGCAGGGACCTCCCCCAGCCCTGGGGGTCTAGCAGGGCCAGCTGGGGTTGGGGGATGAAGGTCAGTGCCCTGTTTTTGAAGAAAAAAGCTCCTGTGTGGCTCCAGGACCATTGGGGTGGCAATAGATCTGTGGTCTGGGTGGGGTGGAGTGTTGGCACTCCAGAATTTTGGGGACACCTGCATTGAGTCCTCGTGGAAGGAGATGCTGGTGGCCAGATGCTCTCCCATCCAGCCCTGGGAGAGGGGTTGGGTGCAGTGTGGTTAAATCCTGCTGTGTTTTGGGGGATTCCCATGAGCTTGAGGACACAGATCTGGATTCAGTCATTTTCCAGGGGTTTTTTTGAGCCTGGGTTTCTCTCCTTTTCCACTGATATATTCCAAAGAAGGGTTTGGACTCCCCACAACCTGGTGATGCTTCTTTCTGTGTGTTTTTCCTCCCCCATCAACCCCCACATGTTTTTCCAAGAGCTGATGGATTGCAGCATTGTTATATCCTGGCTTTGGAGCACAAAGTCTGTGGAAATGCCAGATCCAGTTTGGCAGGAGGTGTGTGTCCCAGTGCCAGGGAGCTGGTGCTGCATGTCCCCTGCTCCCTGGCTTAGTGGCACTGGTGGGAGGGGAAGGCTTGCTCTGGAAAATCCTCCCCTCTGCCCGAGTGTTTGACTGATCCAAGGAGAGCCCAGGGGGCTTTTTCTATTTTATTCCTGCCTTTGACACCAGCTGGCTCAGAGACCTTGGGGATTGAGTTCCTGTCTCTGGCTGGACAATTACAAAGATTTGAGAGCGAATTTGTTACTGAAATCAGGTTGTTGGCAGAAATCCTTTTGATAGTTCCTGAGCATCATCTGGTAAAAGATGCTGCTGAAGTGGAGTGGTAAGTGGCAGCTGATGCTGAACTGGGTAGGCAGGAGCTGGTGGGCAGGATCTGGGCTGTTCTGGGCAGCCCCATGTCCCCAAATCCCAGCCTGAGCTCAGGGGTGGCACAGGGGCGTTGTCTCTCCTGCCTGTTGAAGGACAGTGACTTCCATCTCCCCTGCCAAGTGGGGTTAAGGGGTTTCTCTGCATAAAATCGGAATAAATCAGTTTTCCTTCCCCAGCAGGCTGGGATGGCTCAAAGCTCTGTCATCCCCCAAGCCTGGGCACAGCAGAGCCCGTGGGAGCTCCTTGGGTGGTGATGGGATCTGGAGGCTGAGCACTGGCAGGGCTCTGTTTTCCATGGGGAAATGATAGCTTAACGTGAGCTGACAAGATCACTCTGTGAATCCCTTCCCTGCTGCTTGTGTTTCCACGCTGGGGTGTGTGGTTGTTTTTTAAAGAGGGTGGCATTTGAAATATGAAGTTTGACAGCCTTGCTTAAGCCTGACATGACAACCCTCGTTCTTCTTACTCACAGCGAGCTGAGATTTACACAATCCCTCAGGGACTGCTGTCTGCAGCAATAGGCAGCTCGTTCCTCGCTTACAAGTGATTTAAGATGTAATAGTTTGTTACGCACTCCCCTTCCACGGGTGAGTTCTCGTGCTGTGAGGGCTGAGAAGCACCTCTTTTACAGCTTTGAGCTGGATCAGAGGAGGCTTAGGTTGGAAATGGGGAAGAAATCCCTCCCTGGGAGGGTGGGCAGGTCCTGGCACAGGTTGGGCAGAGAAGCTGGGGCTGTCCCTGGATCTCTGGGAGTGTCCCAGGCCAGGTTGGACAGGGTTTGGAGCAACCTGGGCTAGTGGAAGGTGTCTCTGCCCATGGCAGGGGGTAGGATGGGATGAGCTTTAAGGTCCCTTCCATCCCAAACCATTCCAGGATTCTGAGCATCCTGAATATGGGAATTTATGGGGTGCTGGGGGTTTCCTGGAGGGACAGTGGGGTCACTTTTTCTCCCAGCACCCCTCCTGTTCTGTCTCCAGGATCACTCTGCTTGTTCCCACTGGACCACCTGGTCCTGCAGCCCTTTCTCTGTTGGCATCTTCCCATTGCTGTGCTTCCCTGCAGGGCTGGGAGAGAGCTTGGAGCATTGCCCTGTCCACCCTGAGGGACATGTGCCCTGACTGCCCGTGACAGGGCCGTGGGTGCCATCGTGTCCCTGCCATTCCACAAACCCTTTTCCGAAGCCTGACCCAGGTCCCGATGGGATCTTTGAGCCCATCAGTGCTTGTCTCATTGATTTGCTTCCTTCTGCACAGCTGAACAGCTGCAGGGAGAGGAACTGGGGCCGGGGCTGCTGTGGAGGGTGTTGGGCTGATGACTTTTTAATTAGAGGAGAGGAAGAGATAAGGTGATAAAATGCATATTAATGTTGTGTTCTTTAGTAGAAGCTTGTGAAATTGGTGCTTTGTTCTCTGTGACACCCTGAGCAACCAGCTCTGAGCAGGGCTGGGCTGGAGATCCTCACAAATCCCAAATTCTACTTTTCCGTGATCTTTTGTGTTTCTTCTCCTGCCCTGCTAAGCCTCCAGCAAGGACTCTGCTACTGGGAAGGCTCATTTTCTGGGTACTAATTTTATAGCTCAAACACTGCAGTAGGGCTTTTGCTGTTGGGAGCTTGTCTTCCTCCCATCCAAGACCCTCTGGCTTGGATGTTGGGGTAGGAGCGACCCAAATATTGGTCTGTGCACAAGCAAAGCCCTTGTGCTGCCCTCCCCTGGGTCTGGGGTTATAAGCTGGGGACCTTGGCAGGTACATCAGTATAGAAATTGTGTGTGCCCTGAGCTGGCTTGGAGGTGGCTCTTTGGCTCTGGGTATTACCCAGTGTTTGTTCTGTTTCTGGTGCTGTGATTCCTTCCTCTCCTCCCACTCTGTGGAGGAGCCCAGAGCTGGCTGAGCAGGGATTTGGTTTGGGCTTTGGCAGGCTCACAGACCCACTTGTGTCACTGCAATCCACCCGAGGAGAGGACCTTGTCCTGCTCCCCCCCTGCTGCCATTGCCATTCAAAGGGCTGTCAGGGCTATGCTAATCCCATGGAAAATCACCCTAATGAGCTCGTGTTGTTCCTTTGCTGCCATGACCCCTGAGCCGTGGAAAACACTCGTGAACATGGGGGCAAACCTCTTTTCCATCCTTCCCTGCTCTGTTCTGTTGAGAAGCAGGCTTTGCTGGGATGCCCTGGTCATGCAGCTCATGGGGGGTGTCCTTGGCCAGAGGGTGGGCTGGTGGCACAGGTGACAGTCCAGCCAGGCTCGGATCCCCTTGGCACTGGAGCCTATGGGTTCTCACCTGTCCCCCAGGTTCTCACCTGTCCCCTTCTGTCCCCAGGTCATGCTGGCTGCTTCCTACTGGTCCCTGCTGGCCCCTGCCATCGAGATGGCCGAGGAGTCCGGCAGCTTCGGAGCCTTCTCCTTCCTGCCCGTGGCCGTGGGCTTTGCCCTGGGAGCTGCCTTTGTGTACCTGGCTGACCTGCTCACCCCGGTGCTGGTGAGTGACACTTCTTGGGCTGGGGGCTCTTCCTGCAGCTGGAACTTGGATCCAGATGGATTTCTCTCATGGATTTAATGAAAGCGTGATTTCCCTGAGCCCTGCCTGGCTCTGGCAGTGCTGGATGCAGCTCTAGGCTGTCTGCACAAGCTTTTTTTTGTGGTTTTTTTTTTTAATCTTCCTTTTTTTTTTTCTCCCCTTCACGCTTCTGCTTTTGTTCTTTTCACTGGCAACACTCTGCAAACAGCTCAGGTGTGACCTTGTGTCTCAGCCCAGGGGCTTAATTTGCAGAGCTGCCAACCCTCGAAGCATTGCAGAATCGAATGAAGCAGCCTCGTGTCAAAGAGTGTTATTAAAAAAATAAATAAATGGGAGGCTGTTGGATTTCTACAGCTGAAAACACAACAATGGCGCACTCAGTGGAGAGATTTCTAAAAATTTCCAGAGAGATTTTTTAAATGTTATATTTATTTTAGGGTGAGGGGGGGTTGTCTGTGGTTGTGGGGAAGGAGTGTGAGATGTTCTGTGTCAAGAGTGTGTCCAGGGTAGCCCTGGAGCATCAGCCTTTCTCCATCCCTTGCTTTTGGAGCCTCTCCTAACCAGATAACAGGTACAGTCAGCTGCATCCTCAGCTCTGAGGAAAATTGCTGGATATTATGGTGTCTGGCTTCCAGTGCAAATGGATGCATTAGAGTAAAGAAGCAATGAATTAAATGGCAGTGAGCTGATGGCTGAGCTTGGTTCTCTCTCTGTGCTCTCCTCCTGCCCCTGTCCTGGCTCTTTGGGGCTCCCAAGCCCTCTTAGGGATTCACTGGAGGGCCAGGAGAAGCCATTGGAAGCTGTTTGACCCCAAACCTTGCCTGTTCCTCTGCCCTCCATGACCTGATGTATCTCATCAGTGTTGGCCCTCTTGGTGCTGGATGTGGCCTGGGCTGTGTTTGATCAACTGTCTTGGGCTGGTGTGTCCCAACAGGCTGGAGAAGCAGTTGCACCACAAACCCACTTCTTCCTGCTGGCTGGTGTTCTCCACTGTGTGTTGAAAAGGGAGCTTTTTGTGAGGCTTCAGGAAGAGGGGAAAGTATCCAGAGACTTGGCAGAGCTGAGGGATGATGTGGAAGGAACACGGGTAGAGGTCAAAGCTGAAATGTGCTGAAATGAAAAACAAGTGCCTGGTCAGTCTTGAGCCATCCTTGGGCTGTGCTGGGAGGGGAATTTGGCTTGAGATGTGTCTCGCTTCACTTGGAGCCCAGACTTCTCCCCTGGGAGCCTGAGCTGTTCACACAAGGGTTAAGCCATTGCACTTCCAGCAAATCTTTCTAAATCAGTGAAAATCTCCGGTTGTTTTTGTCCCCAGTATGGGTGGGGAGGGGATGCTGGTGAGACTGGGGCACTGTGTCCCTGGGAGGGCAGGACGAGGGATCTGTTTTTAGCTGCTGCTCTTTGCACAGAGAGCTCTGGCCCTGCCTGGCACTGCTCCAGGACTGGTTTGCTGGATGGCAGCAGGTAGTAAAAGCTTTTAATGAGCCTTTATCAGCCCAGCCCTGCTCCCCAGGAAGGGAGAAGGGCCCTGCTCCTGCCTCAGCCCCTCCAGAGCTGGGCCATCCCAGTGTTTGCTCAGTGGCAGCACGAGGGTTAAACCTCCAAGACAAACTGCTTAATGATGCCGAACAGCTGGAGTCATTAAATTCTTTACAAAGGCAGATCTAATCTATTACATCTTTATCTTTCCCCCTTTCCCTGTGTGAAGCCTTTAACGAGTTTGTTCATCCTTTGGCTGGGCTGGAGGAGAAGGAGATGCTGGGCTGGGCACTCAGCTGGGCTGGTGGAGGGTGGCAAACCACAACAGGGCATTTGGGAGTGCTTGGAGAGTGGGACCATGGCAGAAACAGACCCCAGGAGTTGGGGTTTTTTAATAAAAAAAGGGGCTCTCCTATATTTGCCAACTATCTCCTTGTATGGAGCCTTTAGTTTGCACCTTGCACCTGCTTTTTAAAGCAGAACTTGGCTTTCAGCTGGTGTTTGAGGAGGTTTCTGGCTGGAGAGGGGCAGGGCAGGGTGGTGTATGAGACACTATTGCCTTCACTGAAAAGCACTGGGTCTCAGGGTCTTTCATGCCAAGACCCAAAGCCTTTGAGGGAAAGTTTACTTAAAAATTCCACTCAGCAAAGCAGGTCCCTGGTGGCTGAGGAGCTATTTTGGGTCTACTGCAATGCATAAGAATGCTGGAATAAAGGGTTATTATTCTCATCCTTCAAATCTGCCTTGCAGCTCTGCTGACTTAGCTGGGTTTTGTTCAGAGTGGGGGGTTTTATTGGGTGTTTGTGATGTGTTTCTTGCTCTGGTCTCCTTTTCCCTGGAGGAATCCCTCAAGAGACCAGAGGATGCATCCAGCCCTGGACCTGCTTTGCAGACAGTCCCTG
This sequence comes from Campylorhamphus procurvoides, assembly GCA_013396655.1. Taxonomy (NCBI): domain Eukaryota; kingdom Metazoa; phylum Chordata; class Aves; order Passeriformes; family Dendrocolaptidae; genus Campylorhamphus; species Campylorhamphus procurvoides. Next base: position 1,088,692 of record WBMV01005602.1, on the reverse strand, counting down.
GCTGCTTTTCCTCCTGGATTTCCACAGGCATGTGACAATTGGAAGCATTGCATCCAGAACTGGCCCAGCTGCCCAGGGCAGTGGGGGAGTCCCCATCCCTGGAGGGATTTAACAGACAGATGTGGCACTTGGGGACATGGGTTAGTGGTGGCGTTGGCAGGGCTGTATTAAGAGTTGAACTTGATGATTTTACAGGGCTTTTCCAGCCTAGATAACTTTATGGTTCCATGTGAGTTGCCTTTTTCTTGGAGCTGCTGGATCTCCAAGACCTCTCTGGGTGGTGCTGCAGGCTGTGGAGTTCCCATGAGTGTTTCCAAGCCCACATGGGTGGGTTTTGGGTGGGCTCTGGGTGCATTGGAGCCCCTGTGTTGAAGCTGTGGCTTCCAGGAGCTCCCTTGCTCCTGCTTTTTCCACATCAAAGCCCTTAACTGCTCCTGCAAGCGAGTGGGAATTCACTGGTGGGATTGGGAAGGTGCCCTGGGCAGGGAGAGGGAGAAATCCAGCTGGTCCTGGTGGTGGGAGCTGCTGAACCCCCCAGGTGCTGCACAACTCCTGCCTGCTGCTCCTGTAACTGCCTTGTTCTTTCTGCTGAGTGACGTGGGCTCTGTGATCATTACACTAAATAGGATAATGGGGCTTAATCAGCCTCATCTCCTCTACCTCGAGGCTTCATTTTCCTCAGGAACATCTGTCTGCTCGTGGAAAGCAGCTCTGTCACTGCTGGGGTGGGGGGACTGTGGCCAGGGCTGGGTGCAGGACCAGAGGATGCTGCAATGTGGGGTCTGCCCTGGGAGCTGCTCGAGGGGAGGGAGAGGAGGGCAGACAGTGCAGGAGAACCAGGAGTTAATAACTAATCCAGGGGAAGAGCTGCTGGGCCATTACTCAGCTAGAACCAGGAGCCTGCCAATACTTGTGGTGTGAAAGATGATGGGGAGCCAGGGCTGTAATTCTGCCCTGGAAATACCAGCTCCATTGGAGTTTTATTTTTTTCTTCTCAGCTGGATGCAGGGTTTTGTGGGTTTTTTTTGATCCTGAGTACAGAGTAAATCAATAAAACCACATGTGATGGGCAGCCCATTCCTTGGATTTAAGCAAATAGTAACTAAAGTGCCTTTTAAAAGCCTTTTACCTGGGCTGGTGTTTGCCCTGGAGGTGCTGGCACTGACCCCTCATCCCATGGAACCAGTATAGCCAAATCCTTGTCTGGGCTCCAGGGCTTCTGTTTCGTGCCTGTTTTGGGAAATATTTGGGGCTCTGGTTTGCTGCTGCTCAGAGGTTTCCCTGGGCAGGGTGAGGATCTGATGTGGGGTGGATGAGAGGATGGTCATGGTTGAAGGTTGGGTCACCTTAACCCTCCTCCAACATCATTGCCTTGTGCTCCTGCCCTTTTCTGGTTGTGCAGATCGAGGCTTGGAGGCTTTTTGGGAATCAAGTCCGGGACTGGGCATTTTGTGCTGTGAATTTTAGGCTATTTTTGGTGAGAACTCTTGGGAAGGGTTGGGAACTTGATAAATAAATATCCAAAGACCCTCTTGAGTCTAAGGATGGTGCCTGGCTCGGAATGTGCCTGGAGGATGCATAGTTTGCTTTCTGAACCCATGCACGTCACTTATGGGGAGGGAAAGCTGGGAACAGTGTGTGGAAGAAGCTGCAGGAGGAGGGGGAAGGACCATCCCACCTGCAGGGGTAGTGGCATCTTGTTTAAAGTTGTATTTTTTTCTCAGGGCTAAACCACAGCTGGATGAGGCCACTGGGAGCATCTTTTTGGAGAGAGGGGGCACTGGGGAGTTATTCCTGGTACTTAAGCATGTTTCAGGAAGGATTTCTTCATGGAAAGGGTGGTCAGGTGTTGGAAGAGGCAGGTTTGGAGTTTCCATCCCTGGAGGTGTCCAAGGAACCACTGGATGTGGCACTCAGTGCTCTGGGCTGGTGACAAGGTGGGCATTGGGCACAGGGTGGGCTCTGGGGGCTGGGAGGGCTTTTCCAGCCTCAGGGAGTTTGGGATTCCAGGATTCCCTGCCTGGTGGGAGGAGACAGAGCAGTGGAGGCTGTGGGTGCAGCTGGAAGGTGCCTGTGATCCTCCTGAAGGTGCTTCCAGCTGGCCAGGATGGAAAGCTGTTGATATTTGTCTCCTCCTGCTTTGCACAGGGCTGGGTGTGATGGGTTAATCATTTCACAAGGCAGCAAAAACGTGCTGGGTCTTGTTGCTGGTGTTAATTTATAATCGGAATAAGGATTCCTCTTATGCAATTTGCTAATTCCTCCGAGACATGCCCATCACAAATTCCCGTTTTAATGTGCTTTTTCCTGCTCATCTGTGACTCCCAGGAAGTTAATTAGCTGCACATCCTCATTGCCAGAGTAGGTGGAGGATTTTCAACCCAGGGACGTGCCTGGGGTGGGGGGGGATATGTATTTTCTGGTTTATGAGGTTCTGGAGTGTGGGACTGCAATGCTGCTGCAGGAATTGAGCCTTTTCCCTCGTGGGGAGGTGAGGATGGGCCAGGGGATCCTGTGTGAGCCACAGCCCAGCTCGTGCATTCCTGGTTTGCTCTGATTTCCTTTGCTGAGGGCAAAATCAACAGCAGTCCCAGTGTTTGGTTTGTTTTGTGGAGCTCTGGCCCTTTTCCACGGGCTCTGGGAGGGAGGAAGGATGGGCTCTGATGGCTAAGGAAGGGAATCTTTGGTTTTTTGGGAGCCTCATCGGGGGATGGAGCAAAGCCTTCCACGGGGAAACATCCTTCCCTTCTGGCTCAGAGTAAATAAGAGCACCTGGACATGGGGTTTATTAACTTATCAATTAAAACCAACCCAACTGCTCCCTGGGGAGGTTTTATGGGTCTGTGTGGGATTGCTCCCTGTGTCCTGGCCCAGGCAGGATTTCAGACATGGCAATCCCTGGTGCTGACCACAAAGCCCACCCATGGGACCCTCTGAAATATTCAGAAACCCCAAAGATTCCTTTTCAATCTATTTATCCATATGATCTCTGGAAAACCTGGCTGCTTCCCATCCCTCTCTACCCCTGTGCAGTAGGTTTAGTGCTTGAAATCCAGTTGTTTCTTGATAGATTGACATTATTTGCCAAAAACCCCCCACAATATTGCAATTATACTAATTTTTAGCAAAGCATTTCATGTTATTAATGGAGGTAAAGGGTTATTTACTTCTAGAGTGCAATTTGTCAGCTGCTCTTAATTATAATTCTCTCTCATTATGCATTAAGCATTTCATAAAAACATGATTTGTGAAGCCCCAAAGCTCGAGCTGCAGAGCAGAGCTGCCTGGAATCCAGGTCAGGGTTAAATTCCCTCCCACCCTCATGAGGTTTATGGATCACTAAGTTCTGACAGAGATGAGATCTGGAGCAGTTTGATGGTGTGGGGTGAAAAAATCCTGCTGGAAAACAGCAGGGACCGAGAAAACCTGCCTTAATTCTTCATTCCAGGAGCACCTGCACTGGATACCCCTTTCTCCATCACTCCCTCTTCCATTAGGAACCCGTGATAAGCCCCCCTTTCCCCTGGAGCAGCTTTGACTGATAAGGCTGGTAATGGATCCTGGGACTTTCTTTCCTCCTGGCTCAGGCTTTGCTGAGGGAATTTCAATTACTCTTTGGGCCTGGCTCAGAATTGTAAAAGAGGCAAGTTTTCCACAAGGAAGAGCACGCTGGAACAGCAGATCTCCCCCAGAGGAGCCTGGCTGGGGCTGTGGGGAGGGATGGGTGGCTGTCAGGAGGTTCCAGAGCAGTATCCAGGGAAGGATCAGGAGCAGCTGAGGGGGCTCAGCCTGGAGAAAAGGAGGCTCAGGGGGGACCTTCTTGCTCTCTGCAACTCCCTGGCAGGAGGAGGGAGCTGGAGGGTCGGGCTTTGGTCCCAGGGAACAGGGACAGGAGGGGATGTGGGTGCTTGGAATGCTCTAGGGTTGCATGTGTGTTCAGGTTGATGGGCTCTAAAGGGTGATGGATTAAGAATCTTGACCCTCTCCTCCTTGCTGCAGTGATGCTCCACACCCTGCCTGCATCCAGGTGGGTTTGGGGCAGGAATCAGGAGTTCTCTGCTTGCCTTTCCTGTGGTTGTGGTGCTGGTTCGTGGCAAAGAGCTGGCTGGCTGAGGTGGGATCACTCCTGCAGCATCCCTGCTCCTCCTCTGAGCTCCTGAGCCATTCCCTGTTCATCCGGGGGCACACTGAGTGCTGTGGAAGGTTCCTCAGCTGTTTGAGCTCAAAATCTGCCTTTGAATTTGCTCACAGCATAACCCCAAATTAATGCCTCCTCTGTGAAAAGGAAACCTACCATTAAAGTGACAGGGAAGCAACAAGAGGGGTTCTGCAGTTGGCAGGGGGGGATGGCAGGGAGAGGAAGGCTGCCTGTGTGTGGATCTTGGAAAAATCCCTCCACACAGGTCTGGAACTGCAGCAGAGCTCCAGGGTAAGCTCTGAGTCACCCACCCAGCCTTGGCATTGCTGCACAGAGCCAGCTTTGTGCCTCCTGTGTGTGCCCAGGGAGGGCAGTGCCCTTTCAGAGCAGTCCCCTGGCTGAGGGGCTGCTGGATGATGCTTGGTGGCCCCTGGGCTTGTGGCTGATGGGGAGTGGTGTGAGAAACCATTGCTCTTCATGCAGTGGGACACTGGGCATTATTACTGGGCTGAGGGACATGCTGGATGGAAACTGGGGAAAAATGGCTCTTTTGTCCCTCTGCTCAGCCTGGATGAGGCTCCTCCACCGGTGCTGGGACCTTGTGGGTGTCTCTGCCCTTGCACCTACTTGGTGTTTGGGGCATGTGGCCATGGGGTGACCTGTCTGCATCCTCCAGGGCTGTGGCTTGGCTTGTCTGTGTTCTGCAGGGCTGTGCCACACTTGGGGTGTGAAAATCCCCGTGGTGTGTTGTCCTGTGTCCCCTCACCATGCTGTAATCACCACCGAGGTGGGGGTGACTTTAATCTGCTGGCCCCAGGCAGCTAATGCAGCTGAAACATTGACTGGATGAGTCTCCTCTTCAAGTCTCAGGCTTGGAAAGGCTCCCAAAAGAAGGAATTTATCCCTGGAAGTGTCCAAGGCCAGGTTGGATGGGGCTTGGAGCAGCCTGGGCTAGTGGAAGGTGTCTCTGCCCATGGCAATGGGCAGGAGGTGGAACAAGATGATCTTTAAGGTCCCTTCCAGCCCAAACCACGACTTTGGGGTAAGTTGGTTTGTTTCTCTGTGATGGTGATCAGGAAGTGCCTTGTCTCTCGTTATGCCTTTCTTCTGTAATGAATTAAGGAATTAGTTGCAGTAGCTGAAGAGAATGAGGGGCCTCTCCTGTGGATTTATTGCCCTGTGCTTCAGGAAGGTGTTGGAGGCTCCTTGCTGGCATCTCCCTTGGGTTTTGGTGCTGTTTTGGTAATGGTGGGCTGTGTCAGATGTTAGGAGGGGATGAAGCCCAGAAGAGATGTCAGTGGGCTGGGTCCCTGGGGCTGGGATGCTCGGGAGGATGCAGGAGAAGGGGCTGGTGCTGCTCCCTCCCTGTGCCTGGTCCTCGCTCACGTCCACATGGTAATTGTGGGGCCAGAGGAAGTCGTGCTTTAGTGTAATGGAATTAGACAGCGCTGGCACGGCGTGGCTCTTCATTGGAGGCTGATGGATCACTGGCTGAGCCCTGCTGCATCCTGCCACAGCTCCCACCTGCCCAGCTCCCCCTTTCCCATCACTTCACTCCATCATTGCTGAGAGGAATATTATTGGGTGGGAAGGAGCTGGTAATTGGAGTTTTGTTTGCTTTTTCTCTTACCCTCTGCAGAAAGCCTGGCAGAATAAAGGAGTGTAAAACTCCACGTTGCCACGCTACAAACAAAGTGGGAAGGGGGCAGGGAGAGGGGGAAGAGGTGGAATGGGTCTCGTCAGGCTTTAATAAGTGTGTGCAGAAGCAGCTCTTCTTAATCCCATCTGAGGCTTAAAGGTTTATTGCAAACAATTAAAATCTCATATTGTAGTGCTGACTCCGTGCCACAGACCTCTCTGCCGTGTCCTGCTGAGAGAGCCACGGGCAGCCAGGTGCTGGGGAAGGGTGGAAAATATGGGAAAATATCCCTTAGGATCAGGCTATGGCTGTGACAGGCAAGTTTCCTCCCAGTGAACAATTGGGAGTGGATATGCATCCTGACTGGTTTTGGTGAGCAGCACCTGTGGGCTCCAAAACCCCACCTGGAGCAATTATTCCACTGCAAACTGACTTTGGTGGCTGTGTTTGAGGTTTGTCCCACATTCCTGGGGGGCAGGAGGTTGGGGACAGCAAACTTGGTTCCTGCTGCTGCAGAGATGGCCTTTGTTTGTTGAACAAGTAATTTGTTTTTTTGCCATGTCCCGTGGCAAAAGGAGGAAAAACATTCCTGGGCTTTTGTTTTTGTCACAGCAAAGGTTATGAAAACGACCTCCTTTCTGCCCTGTCAAACACCACGCTCTGGAAGAAGCCTCTCCTGGCTTTCCTGAGGAGCTGGGAATTGCCCCTGTGTTCCCTCCTGGGTGCCAGCAACATTCCTGCTATGTTTGGCCTCCCTCCTGGAAAGGGAAAAGCCCCAAATGTACCAGTGGGAAAAATCCATATGTTTATTTTTCACAGGAATGTTGTTTGACCAAAAAGATGGATTGGCCTGTGCCCATCTCCCTTTGGAGCTATGGTGGGGCTGGTGCCAGTGCTGAGTTCCTGCCCCCTGGCACGATGCTCTTGGGGCTCCAGCTGGGCTGGGATGGGTATCCCAGTATCCTTGGATTGGCAGGGCTGTGGGATTCTTTCTGTCATTGCTGTTATTTAAGGGCTTGAGGTGTTTTTTGGGTGAATTTGCTCCCTCCTGGTGTGCTGGGTGCTGCCAGCTCAGGACAGTGCTGCATGTTTTGGCACTTCCAAGGATCTCTGGCAGCTCCCAGGGGAGTCCCCGAGGCTGGGGCAGCTGCAGTGGCACCCCTGGGATGCTCTGCATGTGCCCACACTGCAGTGCTACAGGAGGAGGTGATTTATTCCTCCTGCCCTCGCAGCCTCTTGGCAGAGGCTGCTGATTAAAGCTGCTGTTTGCAATTTTCAGGAATTATGAGTTATCTGAGTGGCTGATAATTAGCAGTGAATAAAATGTACTTGCAATAATGTGACATTAGTTACAGATAAACTGATACCAGGCTTCCCTAATATTCACTTAAGCTTCCCCAGTTGGAGTTATTAGGGAAGGCTCTGGCTGCTGTGCTGCTGCACTGATGGCATGGGAAAGGGTTCAGCCTTTGGGAGCTGCTCACAGGGTGCTGCCAGAGCAGATCTGCCACCAAAACACTGGAATTTTTGTCTGTGGATGCACCTCCCCTTCCCAGTTCCCTAGTGGTGATCTAGAACACACTGGGTGCCCCAAGGTTTATTCCCAGTTTATGGGGGAATCTGTCTGGTCCAGGGGGTTTGGATGCTCCTGGTGGGATGAAATTAAACCCGAGAAGTTGGGCTGGGCTGGGCAGGATTCAGGGATGGGAGAGTGTGTGTGCAGAGCTGCACCTTGGGTGTTGTTAATCATAACTGGGATTGCACCCACTCCAGCACTGAGAGGGGCCTTTATTGCTGGCAGTGCTTAAGGGGGCACTTGAGTTGTTGGTTTTAGTAGTTCGAGTGGGGATTTGCTGGGGCTCCACGGAGAGGAGCTGCAATCCAACTGCACTTCAATCCCTGCCTGCTGACTCCTTCCCTTAACCTGTCCCTTCACTCCAGGTCAATAGTAACCAAAACCAGGCTTTTTTTCCCCCCAGAAGAGGTGGAAAACACACTGTTTTTGTGAGGGCTGTGTTGGGGGGACACATGGAGCTGGCTGATGGATTTTCAGCTGGAGGCCTGGTGGCTTTCTTAAAAATTATTAAGCTAATATAGTTTGGAATGAGGAGGTTTTCTATATAAAGGGCACTTTTTTTTCTCCTTTGCTTTTCCACGCAGGGCCAACAACTTCACGAGTGCAGTGGGGACTCCCATATCCCAGAATAGTTTTCCTCCAAGTTCTTCCTGTCCAAATCTCTCATTGCCTCTTGCTTTTTTGAAATAATCAACCCCTGTGGTTCTTTCAGTTAACGCTAATTACTGGCATGAACTAATTAATGCAAGTTGACTTCCCTCTTCTCTTTCTAATGCTTTTTTAACCCACTGCCACGTTCCAATTAAGGGCCTCATGCAGGGACTGGGCTGGGATGACTCAGAGCAATCACAGTTGGAATCAATCGTGTGCTTTCCTGAAGGTCACTAATATTTTTCCAAATTGATGGTGTGGTGTGTTGGTGCCTGTCAGCGGGGAGGTGACCTGACCCTACAAAAACCAGCTGAAATGCCTCTGAGTTTGCCTCCGTTTCGGTGCAAAAAGGTTTGTGGGTGTCATTTTGATCAGTGTTGATGTGCTGGGAGAGGTGAGTGGTCCTGAGCTCCCCAGGACCTCGCTGGGGTGGGATGGGTGGTGACAGGGCAGCTGCTGAGTGTCACCTGCCTGTCCCTGCTTGGCCAAGGGCTGTTGTGTCCTGGCCGTGCCCTGGGCTTGCTGCCCTGCCTGTGCTGCCATGGCCTGGCTGAGCAGCAGCTGTGTTTGGGCTGGAGGAGAGCCAGGGAGCCCGTGGTGGTGAAGCCCACAAAGCTGCTGGCACGGTGGTTGTAGCTCATTTAACAACATGCTGTAGGAGAGCTGTCTGCCCCAGGAATCCTGGCATTCCCCAAGTCCAAGGTGGCTGGAGCAGGGCTGGAAAACCCCATGCAATGCTCACAAGTCCTTCCTGGGCACTGAAAATTGAGGCTTTACTTCTGCTGCTTCCAATTCCCATCCTTGTTTCTCCCTAGGTTGGTGTTTTGCAGAAAGTTTTTGGTGTTTCTGGATGCCACTCGCTTTCCAGAGGTGAAAACTCATTTAGCTTTAGCAGGACCAGACAAGAAAGATGGAGAGAGACTTTGCAAGGGACTGGAGTGATGGGACAAGGGGGAATGGCTTCAAACTGACAGAGTAGGGTTAGGTGGGATTCTGGGGAGAAATCCTTCCCTGGGAGGGTGGGCAGGCCCTGGCACAGGGTGCCCAGAGAAGCTGTGGCTGCCCCAGCCCTGGAAGTGTCCAAGGCCAGGTTGGATGGGGCTTGGAGCAACCTGGGCTTGTGGAAGGTGTCCCTGCCCATGGCAGGGCTGAAATGAGATGATTTCTGATATCCCTTCCATCCCAAACCATTCCATGGCTCTATGCCTGTTCTCCCAGCCACTGCTCGAGGTTTTGGCCTCAGAGCTGCAGGTGTGATGGGAGAAGGGGGGGGGTCTCCCATCTCCCAGGGGGATTTAAACATGAACTCCTCATCCTGTAATTGCTGGGTTAATGGAGGTGAAAGCTCCCTGCCTGAACTGCAGTGGAGAGCAGATAGCAAATATGTGATTAGTATTAATAGCCCCGGTCAGACCGTATTATGCAAATGAGGGGAGAGGAGACAATTTAGTTATTCATCTTTAACCTTTATTTTTGTTTCATGTGACTTTACCCAGAGAGGCTCCCCTTACCAGCTCTGGCTGTTCAGTGTTTGATGGTTTGTTCTGCTGCCATCCATCCCCCAGCTAAACCTGTGTTCCTGGGGGTGATTCCAGGTACCCTGGGGACATCCTGGTGACACCAAGTGACATAAACACTGCCAGGGGACACGTTCCCTTCTCTCAGCTGTGCTGTTGTGTTTCTAATCCCATGTTTCCTCCCAGTTTTGTAGCTCCAGGTGGGTTTGAAGCACCTGGGGACATCCAGAGACACCAATCTGGACTCCTTTTTTTTATCAGGACAAAGGGAATGGCTTCTCACTGCCAGAGGGCAGGCTTAGGTGGGATTTTGGGAAGAAATGTCCTCTGAGTGGATGGGCAGCCCTGGCACAGGCTGTGTCCAGAAAAGCTGTGGCTGTCCCATCCCTGCAAAGGTTCAGGGCCAGGTTGAACAGGGCTTGGAACAACCTGGGTAATGGAAGGTGTCCCTGCCCATGGCAGGGGGGGAATAAGATGATCTCTAAGGTCCCTTCCAACCCAAACCGTTCCAGCATTCTGTGACCTTCCTGCTGTGCTGGGGAAAGGCAGGGGTGGTGTCTGCCAGGGTTTTTTGGCTGATGCAGATAAAGACACTGGGATGTCCCCTAGTCAGGGCTGGGTTTCATGAGCCAGGTCCAGGTTGGCAGAACTCACTCCTGGGAACAGCCTGGTCCCTCTTGCTGTGCTGTGTCTGCTTGGCTTCCCTGCAGACTTTATGTAAAGCTGGACACTGTTGGTTTTGGCTGTCCCTTTGCTTTCTGGAGGTTACAAATGGTGTAGGAATATATTGCAAGCGAGTCTGGAGTGTCCTCAGGCCATCTGGATGAGTTCCACTGAACTAACAGGGGGTGGCTGTGAGTGTGGTGTCTGGTTTGACGCTCACGTGGGTTCAATTTTAACAAACTGTTTCCCTTGTGACTTCAATCCACGCTGGAGATGCTGCCCAGCTGCAGACTCAGCTTCTGCAGAGGTCAGGCCAGCAGCACCACCCAGTGAATTCCCTTCCTTCCTGGCCCACAGCTCCTCCTAACCCTGTTCTAGATGTTTCTGCTGGAAATGCCCACTTAAATCCAACCAAGCAGGCAGTCTGGAGCGAGAGGGGGGAGCCCAAAAGACACATCTCCAAGCAGTGTGACTGCTCACATCCTGATTGACTGCCCAGCCACGTGGGTGCCAGGGGATGGGGCTGGGAGAGAGAAGGCTGGTGGGCAGCTGTGGCCAAACCCTGGTGTCTCTTGGGCAAACCTTGTGTCTCTTGCCTTGCAGGGTTTCAGTGGCCCTTCCCACGCCGCCCTGGCCCTGAGCTGTGACCAGCGAGCCATGAAAGAGAAGCAGGAGCAGGACCCTGCCCGTGCCCTGGACCACACGAGCGAGTTGGCCATCCGGATAGGTAGAGCTGGGCTCCATCCAGGCAAGCATCCTGTCATATACCACCTGCAGAGGGCACGGGGAGAGCCCCCCTGTCACCCTGGCACCGGGGCTGGCACGTATGTCATTGGAATTGGATTGGTTTTTGACACGTGCATGCGAAGTGCACCTTCTCTCCCCTCTGGCTCTGTCTCTCTGCTGCCCCTTATTCCAAGAATCCTTTCTTCAGTTTCTGCTTCAGTTCTCCAAGCCACTTGCATGTCTGTCTGTGCCTATGAATTATTGATAATTAGGTATCTCATTCACCAGGGAAATGAAATCATCAGCTTCAGTCGAGCTCAGTTTATTTTCAGCGTGGGCACAGCAAGTGCTGAGCCTGCCCTGGCCAAGCTGTGCCCCAGGGAAGGTGCCCCGTGGCACTGACCCTTGTGGCCTCCCTAATTAGGGATGAGGACTGGCATTCACACTGTCACTCCTAGTTCTGGAGGTTAATAGAATTGTAGCTGCCAAAGCAAGGAATAAAATGTCTTGCTGGCAGCTCTTTCCCCCTTAAATAGATTAAAAGAAGGAATTTAGAGGAGGTGGTGGGACCTCTTTGGGCTTCCCCAGCTCCAGGGTGTGTTTGGGGGGTGGATGATGGGGATGGGTCCTCTGAGACAACACAGTTTTCTCTTCCTCTACTGAACAGCAGCTTTCCAGTAGACAAAGAAAATGTAATTTACTGAATTAATCTTATTGTTCCTCTGCTTTTTCTTGCTCGGAGAGCAACTGAAATAGAGGTTTAAAACATCATGAGCACAATTGGGAGTGGATTGAGATGAAGGAATGATCCTTCTTTATGCAAGGAATGGCACTACCCTCTTAAATCAGGCTCCTTTATTTAACCATATTGCTTAATTACACGTTTCCTAAAGTGTTTCACATCCACGGGATTTGCAATACCAGCTTGAGTTTTTCCAAAGAGATGGAAGGATGTGCTGTGCTAAATCCAATGAGCTTTGCATCCTCCAGCTCTTTTAGCCTGAGCTGCTCCAGCCCTGTGGCCTTAAGGCTGCTCCAGGGGTTTGGATATTTTTGTAAGGTGGAAACTCCACATCCCAGGTGCAGTTTAATTTTATTCTTCAAGGTAAAAAAAAAAAAGGAGGCAGCCCTGCTGTTTTCAGAAATTTGAGCTGCTGAGGTTTTATGTTTTCATCTTCTTTTAGTTGCAGACAATAACAGTGCAAATGGTTTTGGGAATAGAAAATTTCCATTAGACTTTGTTTTTTCCTCTCTCTGGGGAAATGGTATTAAGGACCTACAATACATTAATTCTTTTATTGTCTCTTGCTTTTCTTATTCTTACTACTGAAATGAACTCAGTGTTTTCACAAGATACCTCAAGCCTTCCAAGGAAGCCGCTTTCCCCAGAGCTGGGTAGTGCTTGGCTGGGCTCTGGGGAACGCTCTGGGAACATAATGGGTGTTTTCAAAGTCTAATGGGTACTAAGTGGAATATTTCAGACTTAATCACTGTTGAATCATTGACCCTTCCTTCATATTTACATGTTTTTAAATCGCTAAAGCTGCGAAAACAAAGGAAAATCCCAAAGCAGTCGCTGCCTTGTTCTGCCTTTGTGTTGATAGCCTGGGGATGGGGGTGAGGAGCACAAAGCTGGGATGGGGATGGCTGGAGAATGTGGAAACCTACAGGTCCCCAGGGCTCTGCGTGTCTGAGATCCTGCTGTCAGAGATGGAAATGTGTATTTAACAGGGCTGGGAGAGCTTGGGAGCCGCAGGGACTCTGCACCTGGGGTCCTTGTAGCTGGGAGCAAGCAAGATTTCTTGTAGATCTAGAGAAAAGGAGGTGGAGGAAAGGGGATAGATCTGTCCCTCGTCTGCTCTGGTGGGAGAGGAAAGGGGATAGATCTGTCCCTCGTCTGCTCTGGTGGGAGAGGAAAGGGGATAGATCTGTCCCTCATCTGCTCTGGTGGGAGAGAAAAGGTCTTATTCTGCCTTTTTTCCCCATTAGCAGCAGTTGCTCCCAGTTGGAGGGTGGAAGATGATGAGCTTTATGGTCCTTCCCAACCAAACCATTCCATGACTCTCTTCTCCCCCACCATCTCAAATCCCTTGGAAGTTGTTTTCTGGGAGACATGGGATCACTTGGACAGGGTTGGAGCCCCCTCTCTCCCTCCAGGGCTGGGGCTCTGCTCCCTCGTGCTCCAGCCTATGCTGAATGGAAAAGAGACTTTCCTGGGAGTTGCTAAAAGCTGGCTGTGTGGAGTAAGGTGTGTGTATCCACGTGAAATGGAGTAGGGGTGGATTCACTATGAACTGCAGTGAGGAGTCTGTGTCTAGACTTGGTATTTGATGAGTGGGATAATCACTAGGCTTTAATTACTACAAAAGGAGGAGAATCCAGCCTTGTCTTTAATGTATCTGGGTAGGCAAAGGCTCTAATTTGTATTTCTCTGCTTTAGAATGGATTGGGATGAGGATGTTGGTTGCTGTGGGTGCCACTGTGTGACCCAGGGGGCTGTGCCCTCCTGCCCTGGGGACAAAGGGCTGCCCTGCTCCCTCACCCTGCCTGGGCAGCCCCAGGACTCGGGGCAGCTCAGCCTGCGTGGGGTTCCAGATGTGAGACCCAGAGGAAATAGCTGGGCAGGGTCACCGTGGGCTGGGGCCAGGTGTGACCCCGCTGTTCTGGGGCACTTCTCAGAAAGGATTTACATCAGCCTCGCACCTGGGAACCCGAGCTGTGACTCAGGGCCCTGCAAAGTGGATATTTATCAGGCAGGAGTGTTGATGCCTCAGCGTGTGCCGGGTGATTCACAGCACTCCCACCCCAGGTACGGAGCACAGTGGGAGGACACGATGATATCCCTTCCCCAGCAGCCGCCTCTGCTCCCCCTTGGGTGTCCTCACTGCTCCTTTGCAGGTGGGAGATCTTTGCCCAAGGTGCTGGGGCAAGGGAGGACACAGCAAGAGGGGGCTGGAATAAAACCCCAGCTTTCCCTTGGTGCCCAGCTGGGAGTGTCCTCAGAGGCCAGCACAGCTCCAGCCCCAGGGAGGGCAGAGCAGCAGCAGTTTTGGAGCTGGCTGCCCACCCAAACTGCAGGCAGGGGATCCAGCAGCATCTCTGCTGCTCCTCATCCGTGCCAGAGACACCTGTCCATGTCCAGAGACTCCTTACAGGAGTGTGGAGTGCCAGGACAAGGGGGATGGCTTCCCAGTGCCAGAGGGCAGGGTTAGATGGGATATTGGGAAGGAATTCTTCCCTGGGAGGGTGGGCAGGCCCTGGCACAGGGTGCCCAGAGAAGCTGTGGCTGCCCCATCCCTGGAAGCGTCCAAGGCCAGGCTGGACAGGGCTTGGAGCACCCTGGGCTAGTGGAAGGTGTCCCTGCCCATGGCAGGGGGGGGAATGAGTTGTCTTTAAGGTCCCTTCAACCCAAACCATTCCATGGTGTCCCTGCCAAGGGGATGTGATGTGCTCTTGGCATTGTGCTGCTGGTGCTGGGGAGTCACTGATGTTATTGAAGGGAACCAGGGTTTGTTTTAGTGACTCAGTTGACTTTTGGTGGGGTGGGAGTTAGGACATGGTGCTCTGGCATTCCTGCCTAGATGTGCAGTGAGTAAATCCAGATGGATTTAGTAATTGGAAAAAGAAACCTATGTTTGAAATAGTGTACATAAGAATGGCACTGATGCTCAGGCAGCATATCTGTGTGGTTTGAATTTGCAGCCAAAAAATGGATCCCTTTATCCTGTTACTCCTTGAGGGACCATCTGGTTTGTGAAAGGCCAGCCTTGTCCCAGCTTTTGGGTTGCCCTGATCTGTTCAGTGCCCTGGTACCAGTGGGAAAACCTCCATGGAAGTGCCCAGCTCCCAGTGCCAGAGAACAGGCAGGTTGCTGGTGCTCTCCCTGTGAATTTCCTGCTCGTTCCCTGAGCAGCAGCAGTGGCTGGGAGGGAGGGAGGGAGGGATGATGGATAAAAGCTCTCCAGCCATGAAACGTGCTGTGATTGATCGGGGTAATTCACCCGGAGCCTCGCCTGGGCGTCCCAAAGGTTCGTTAAGTCACTGCGACTTATCTAACACGAGGCTCCCTTTGCAAAACAAGATGTTCACCACTTTTAGATGATTCCAGCACCGTTTGTAATAACGCTGCTGACACGTTCACACTGTGCTTCATGCAGCAAACTGCTGCTTTCAGGAGCCATCCATCCATTCTGGGGCTCCATAGCCAGCCTCACTGATGAATGCCTGTGGCAATGTCTGTATTGATTAAAAAACATGCTAATGCCCCTTTCTGAAGCGTTTCAAATGGTTATTGACCATCCTCGGCAGGCTGGGATCTGTGGCTGGCTTTTATGGTCCTCACTAAATGTGGATTTATATCAGGCAGAGCTTCGAGAAAATAAATGAAATTGGGGCACAGAATCCTTCATGGAATGATGGAAATGCCTTTTCAGTCACAGCCCTGTGCCCCCATCATTCCAGGCACAGCCTTGCTCCTTGGATTAGGAATTTTGGGTTTATAGGGTTAAATTGAACCTGGTGTTTGTTCTCTTTTGCTCTTGGGAGCTGTCACTGGGTGTAAACATCTCCTTTTCTTCTTGGATGTAATTGCAGAGGACCCAGCTCGATGGTGTGGGTGGAAGAGGCCAACACCAAATCAGCTTGTTTGGGATTTGGTGGCAGCACTGGAGGGTTGAGTTGTGCCCCACAGGCACTGAACTACCTGAGAATGAAGAACTCTTGTCTTTGGGGTGCCTTTTCCCTAAGCCTCTTGTCCTGCCTAAGTCAAGGCAGGCACAGATTTACCAGCACGAGGACAGGACTTCCCTGCTGTTTGCTTTAGGGTCTCTTTGGGGTCTATCTGTGTCTTTTTGTCTACAAAAATGAGGTTAGGAAGCACAGAGGGCTGGGCAGGACCATAAACATCCAGGATTCCTCACGTGGGGTGTTTGGTGGTGCATGAACAAGTGTCCTGGTGCCCGTGCAGGAGGGGACAGCTCCTGGGGGACATTGCCAGCCCATGCCAGGGATGCAAGGATCATGCTCCCTGTGCCTGCTGCTCCTCTGTGCTCCCCTCTGATTGCAGGGTGATTGGTTAGTGCAGGAGGTTTATTAAACTCTGTTGAGTGATGTGCTGGTGAGGCCCCACGCTCTGGAATTGGGTCTGGAAGCTGCAGGGAGGTTTTTTGTGGTGCTTGTGGCCATTCACCAGAGGAATCATTTCCCAACAGAGCCTCATTAACTCAGGGAGTGTTAATTTCCTGGTTACACCTGACAGTCTGTTAAGTCTTTTTAATTCTGCAGCTGGATAAAATAAATTCCTCAGAAACTCCTCTCCATCCCCAGCAGCTCTGGTGGCTTCTGAGTGGTGCTTGGGGGTGGCAGTGGTGCCAGGGACAGGCTCGTGTGGCACTGTGGTCTGTCATTAGTGCTCTGGAAACCTCTCCTGATTTAGGGTGTTGGGTGTTAAGGGTGAGGAACATTTCTGGGGACATTTGTGTGTCAAAGCTGTGTCCTCCCAGAGTGGTTTGGGAGCAGCTGGAGGGCTGAAATCCTCTCTCAGCCCAATTCCAGGCTGGAAGAAGATTAGCACAAGCAAATCTTGGGAGAAACACCACTTCTCTGCAGCTGCTTTGGGGAAATCCTTGCATTTCAAGGTTTATTAAACCAAACTAACAACTGGTATGATCCAGCCTCTGGAGTGGATGTTGTTTTGGCTCCATTCAGTAAGCACAGTAATTCATTTATTTCCTGGTGATGGTTCTTTAGCTGAATGGGGATGGGAATCATTTGCAGTCACCCCAAGGATGCTTTGGAGGAGTGATATGAAAATCAGGAGCTGCAGCAGTCACTGCATGAGGGCAGCAGGAGCTGAGGGAAGGGGAATCAAGTGCAGCCACAAAGAAGGGCTGTTCCCCAGATTCCAACTAAACAAACATTTTCAGGATAATGAAGTGTGTAAAAAGCCATAGGCCAGCTGTGTCAGTGGAGATGGACTGTGGCTGCTGGAGTGTGATGGTGTGAAATGGGCTTGGCAGGGGATGGGCCAGGGCTGAGAGCAGTCCCAGAAGGGAGTTGGGGGAGCACTGAAGTGGTGCCCAGGCTCAGGGGGTCTGTGTGGAGCAGTGTGACCACCTTAGGGAGGCAGAAATATATATATATATGTGAGTGTAGTGATATATCCCTAAGTATTTATGCAGGAATTGTCTGCTGGGTCTGGTCCCGTTTTCAGGTGACCTGTTTTCTTCCCTGCAATGTGACATCAAGGGCTCTATTTAGGTAAAAAAAGAGCCTGTGCTGCTTTGGGATTTTGACTTGTCTGGTGCAAGGTGGTGGTTGGGGTGCTGGGACCAGCCTGGCTCTGCCTCTGCTTCAGTAAAACCTTGGCTCTCCTGAGGCTGCAAAGAGGGGCTTGGGGGGACACCACTGACTGTATTTTATTCCCTCGAATCCTGAAATGCTTCTGTGGGGTTTTCTGTCTTTGTGAGGCTGCACAAAACCTTCTGGAGCTGCTGGGAGGGGGCAGGAGGTTTGGCAGCACCCACTGTCACCCCAGTCCCAGCTGACACTGGTGGGAGCTCAAATGCCCTTGTGGAGCTGAACCTTTGCCCTGGAAAAATGGATCAAATGACTTTGGTGCTCTTGGTGATTTGGGGCCAGTGGGTTTTGCTCACCAGTTCGGCAACCAGTTGTGATTTAAACTGGAGCTAAGGCACTGGGGAAGCTGCTGGGGCAGAGCTTGTCCTCCGTGGGTGCAGAGGGTTGGGAACCTCTTTTCCTTTCAATGGCAGCAGGTTTATTTTCCATAATAGCTGGTTCTGGTGTGATTTGTGCTGTGATTTCTTTCCCATCTGATTTCAATTTCAACATCTTGTCATTTCAGTGCACGGTGTCCTGAGACACTTGGTCATGTCCAGGCCACTCTTTATCCTCCTCTACGTGGTATATGGCACAGGATGATGGAATATGCCTTTTCACTAAAAATCAATGTTTTATTTCCTCCACCCTCCCCTCCAGGAAGCTTTCCCAGATGCAAGTATTGATTGTTCAGATAAAAGCCATGTTTATATTATAATTGCTCTTTAATCCAGTGGGGCTGGTGGGTTTACACTATAATTCCTCTTTAATCCAGTGGGGTTGGTGGGTTTGCACTATAACTCATCTTTAATTCATTGGCACTTACGGGTTTACACTCTAATTGCTCTTTAAACTGGTGCAGAGCTGGGGGGTGCTGTGGATGGAGCTGCCCCTTGGACAGGGATGTTTAGGGATGTGCCAAGGAGGGAATATCTGAGCTTGGATAATACTTTGAAGCCTCTGTTGCCTTTCCAAATCAGAGTTTTTGCCATAAAAATCCCAGGCTGCTTTCTAGCACCTCTCTGCCTCCAGGAAGGGTGATGCCCACCATGGTCAGCAGTGTCTGCACCCACGGGTTAGTGGCCTCTTCCTGAACCAATCCAGCCTGAAATTCCCCCCAGTTCACCCCAGTCCTGGCTCTGGGCCACCACTGGGAGCCCCCTGGGCACCAGGATCTGGTCCCTGCCCCCAGCCCTGGGGTGCCCATGGCTTCAAACTGCTCCCTGGGCATCCGAGTTGGTGTTCCCTGGGCCAGGCTGGCTGGGCACAGTGCCCAGGGCTGGGGCAGGAGCTGCCACTTGGTTCCAGGAGGATTTTTACACATTTGGAGGCAAAAGCTCTGCGAGGGGCAGAGGTAATGAGGGCTCTGCTCTGCAGCTCCTGCCTCGCTCTGAGTGCTGGTTACACCAGGGCTGTGATTGAAGCTTTCTTGGCCCCTTGCAATGGCTCTAGTTAATCTGAATTTTTCAGCATGTGAAGCGAGGGAGCTCCTGCTGGTGCCATTCCCGAGGGGGGAGCCCTGACTGCAGAGCATCCCTCCCTCACCCCCCTTTCCTTGAATAGCTTTGGAGCAGCTGCTCTGCCTTCCTTGCCTCCAATCTGCCTGGTGCTGCATCCCAAAGCCATTCAGCCATGCCCAGGGGACACGGATGAAGATGTATTTGGGGATGGGGGACTGGGGGGAACCCCTTCCCCAGGCATCAGCAATCCCACTCTGTGGCCACCAGGAGAGGTGTTGGATAAATAACCCCAATTAGAGAGGATCTTTCTGCTTTTTGCTGGCAGAGTGAAATGATTTTTGGTTTCCAGCTGAGCCTGTGTAATGATTTAGCTGCTCAGACATCCTGCCCATCACAGACCGTCCCTCTCGGGGGGCTGTAAATGAGGTTTTATTTCATCCCGACATGGGGGCAAACCAAACAACACTGAGCCCGGCTGGGTGGGGTTTTGTTGGGTTTGTTTGCCCCTTGGCACAGGAATAGGCTGTTCCTGGCTGAAGCAGGAGCCAGGGAAGTGTGGCTGTGCTCCCCTTTGGAGGCTGCATGGAGATTTCCTGCAGGTTGGGCTGCAGAATTATCTGCAGAGCACGAGCAGAGAGCTCAGACTGTGCTTCTCCTCCCGTTTTCCAGTGGGCTGGGGGCACTGGAACAGCCCCAGCACCCGGAGTGGGAGCCAAGCCTGGCAGCTGCCTGTGAAGGAACTGTGATGGGAATGTGTCCCCTGAGTGTCCCCATCACCAGGACATGGGCTTGGGGACCCCTGGCTGCCTGTGGGGAGGAGGTGACAGCAGGGTTTGTGCTCAGCTTCTTGGGACCTCTGCAGGGAAGGGTCTTTTATTTTTACTTTCAAAGACCTAGTGGTTTCTCATCTGTATTGTTGTCAGCTTAAACCAAGGCTCTTTATTTCCCAACCTCTGTTATCTGCAAGTCCCAAAGCTTGAGCATATTCCTGGCCATCTGTGTGGCTCCACTACCAGCAGAGAACTCGCCCCCAGCCCCAGTTTTGCCCTCCTGGGTGATGCTCAACGATAACTCCACCCCAAGAGCATCTGGAGAGAGGAAGCAAAGCTGAGACTGATTCTCTTCAAAGCCCTGGGATGGATCTGTGACAGCAGATGGTGTGAACTGCCTGAAAGTGGGGCTGAAACAGCACTGAATTCCCAATTATGTGTAATTAAAATGGTGCTTATTTATTTATTTTGCTGCCAGTGGGCGTCTCTTCCCTTTGTGTGAGGGGCTGTGCCGTGGTGCTTTCCCTGCTCCCAGGAGGGGGGAATTTACAGCTTCCACAAGTGATGCTCAGATTTAAAATTCATCAGGAATATATTTCTTTGGCTCTTTCCACCCAGGGATCCCTCTGCAGTGTGTGAATGAGGACAATCCCTGCTGTCCCAGCCCAGGAAGATGCAGTTTGTAGAATAACCTTATTCTTGTTTAAAATGGCACATCCGAGGCTTGGATCAGCCTGGTCGAGTGGAAGGTTCCCTGCCTATGGCAAGGGGTTGGAACTGGAGGATCCTAAGTGTCCCTTCCAACCCAAACCATTCCATGATTCCATCCTATTCCAGGTGGACCTCAGAGAGCAGTGAGGTGGCAAACACACCTGACTCAATATTCCAGTAGCTTCTGAGGGGATCTCGTGCTGCCCAGAGTCACAGAGCTGTGCTGGGTTTGGTGGCATTGGCTGTGCATCCCTGCTGGGTGCAAAATCTCTGCAAGATATCCCTCGTTTCGTGCAACTTGTCAGGTTTTTACAGGTTTGGTTCTGGGATTGTCAGAGCCATCCCTATCCCACTGTGCAGGGATTGGAAATGCCTTCAGCTGGAAGCAGGAGTAGCCTGGCATGCTCAGTGCTGAGGGCTTTGCCATGAAAAGGCAGATAAAGGCTGGTTAAAGCCATCCTTTATTGAAATACAAGAGGAAAATGTAAAGAAAAGGGTTCTTTTTCCATGTGTGCTTCCTGCTGAATTCCCAGAGTGGAGGAAGGGGAATTCAGCTGGCTGAGTCATCCCTGCCTGCCCACCCTGGGCTCAGAGAGATCGATTGCCTTTGGATTCAAGGCAGAAAAAAGAACCCAGCTCCTTCTGTCCTAAGCTCCAGGAGTGGTTCAGATCCTTCTTTTTCTTTGTTTTTGTCCCAGTGGATTTTGGAGGGGTGTTTGCTGCC
Source organism: Campylorhamphus procurvoides (assembly GCA_013396655.1). NCBI lineage: Eukaryota > Metazoa > Chordata > Aves > Passeriformes > Dendrocolaptidae > Campylorhamphus > Campylorhamphus procurvoides. Next base: position 1,067,781 of record WBMV01005602.1, on the reverse strand, counting down.
CTCCTGCAGCTCCAGGGCTGTGCCAGGCTGGGAGCAGCCCCCAGGACATGGGGTGATGGTGAGGATGATGCAGAGCGTGGTGTGGTCAGGGCTGTGGCCCCTCTGTGGGGCAGGTGGTGCCAGACCCCTGGAAAATTTGGAGCAAGGGCAGGGGAATCCCAGTGTCCCTGACCCCCTCAAGTCAGGGATATCCATCCTGGAGCCACACAGCCTGCCTAAACTGCCAGAGACAGGAGTTCTCACTGTGGAGCTGTTCATCCCAGATCCATAAATCAGAATTTAGTGAGGGAAAACAGCTCAGACCCTGAGCCAGAGTCTCATCTCGCAGCTGAGGCTGTGGCTCAGCCCTCTGCTTTGCCACATCCTGCTGTGGGCTGAGCCCTGGGTTGGCTTTTCTGGTTTTAGCCTGAGGACAGCCTAAAGGAGGCACATTAATAATGGAAGAGTGAGCTGGGCAGTGCTGCAGGCAGGAGAACAGCACTGGGGGCCTGGCATTGCTCTGCCAAGGGCTTGTGCTCCTCTAACAGGGCTCTCTTCAAACCCATGTTCTTCCCCTTTGGTGTTTTCCTACTGCAGTGGGTCCCTCTCAGGTGGGAGATGTGGAATCTCCTGCTCTCCTTGCCATGGGTTTGTTGGGATCCAGCTCTTCTGGGAGGGATGATGTGAGTCCCACCACCAGCCCCACACTGGCTGTGGCACTGCCACTCCTCCCCAGCCTGTCCAGGTCCCTTTCCATCCCACAATCCCTTTGAAACGTGGTTTGTTTGCAAAAATGCTGTTTTTCTGCTGGAGTTTGTTTGTGAGGATCAAGGGTTTGTATGTTTGACACCATGAGGGGTGTGTGACACCACCAGGGTGTCCCACTCCCAATCCCACGTGTCTCCATGGCACAGGGAATGATGGATTGTGCTCCTGGAAGCTGCCTCATGCTTTGGTTTTGCCTGGAGTGTGAGCAAAACTCCAATGTGCTCGTCCCTCCAGAGGGAGCTGGGATTGATTTTGTAAGTCTGAGGGCTGAGAACAAAGGAGCTCTTTATTTATTTTCCTCGGAAATCAATTACTTGATTTATTTTGCTGGCTCTGAGAGTGGCCCCTTCTCCCAGGCGTGTGTTTGGGCTGCTCAGTCCTCACAGCCAGACTGGGAAGCTGCTGCTGTTCCCTCGTGCTGGGCTGTGGTGGGTGGGGGATGAGGGTGGGAGCTCCAGATGTGCCCCTCCAGATGTGCTTTTATGTCAGAGCGTGAGTGAAGCTGCTGAACAGCAAATGCAACCTGTCACTTGAGGAATTCCCTCCAGGAATTGGCTTGCAAGGAGCTGGGGGAAGAATTTCAAACTGCCAGAGGGCAGGGTTAGATGGGATATTGGGAAGGAATTGCTCCCTGTGAGGCTGGGCAGGCCCTGGCACAGGGTGCCCAGAGAGGCTGAGGCTGCCCCTGGATCCCTGGAAGTGTCCCAGGCCAGGTTGGAGAGGGCTTGGAGCAACCTGGAATAGCAGAAGGTGTCCCTGCCCATGGCAGGGAGTGGGACTGGATGATCCTTTTGATCATGTCCAACCCCAAACCATTCCATGATTACAGGCACCACTCCATCAGGCCACTTCCATTTCCAGTTAAACCTCTGGTCTCTAATGTGTTTATTCATTGATTTTTAGTTTCAAACTAATTTAATTAAAGTGCAAAGAGGATTTCTCCAGCCAAAGCCACCGTGTCCTTTTGGAACGAAAAGAGCAGCAGGTGACTTTGGATAGTGGGAATATCAGGGGAGAAGAATAAGAGGAATTATTGAGAAAAGCACTGAGCAGCTCATCCTGTCCCTGATTTGGTGTCTTGGAGCTGCTGTGGGGAGATGGGGTGATAAAAGACAAGTGGGAGTAACCCCTGTTCTGTTCTGCAATCCCAGCACTGGGGGGTGTGGCTGTGTTTGTGCCGATTTCTGCTCCTGGAGATTTCTGCTCTGTTGATTTCCATACTTTGATTCATCCCTGGTTAAAAAAAGACAGGCAGGAGGGAAAGGTACAGGGAAGGCAAGCTGGGTGGAAATGGCAATAAGTGGGTTAAATTCTGGTGTGTGCAGAGTGGGACGATGCTGGAGCCTCCCTGGGCAGGAGGCACAGCTGGATTGGGTGCAGATGTGCCTGGGGGTGCCAGGACAGTGCCAGGACCCCCAGGGATGGCAGCAGAGCCAAGCCATGCCCATGTCACCACGTTGGGGCTGCCCAGGGGGGATCAGCACCAGCCCCATCCTTCCAGCTGCAAGGTTATCATACAAGCCAGCCTGCTGCTGCCTCATCCCTTAATAGCTCCTGGTAAAAACCCCAGTCTTCTTCTGAAGTGGGTAATGAGACTGTGGTTTTGCCCTCCCTTCAGGGACTGGCTGTGTCTGATCCCACTCAGATCAGAAGCTGCTCCCTGCCAAGGATGGGAGCCGTGAGTGGAGCTCAGCCCTCTGCAATGAAGTGATTAAATTAACTCGGATGTGTAAAATTTCAGCATCAAATGATTCAGCGAAGCACTTTATCTACTGGGAACTCTTTTAAGAGCTCTTGGAAGTTGGCAGGAATTAGTTTGCTTAAAAGGACCTGGTGCATGTAATTACATTGAACATCATGCCCAAGAAGTTAATCTTTAATGTGGAGCAGTGAGGTTGGGGAGGGTTTGGACATCACTCCTGCCTTCAGGAACCCCGGGGCACCTGAGGGACCAGCAGCACCTTGGCCATGCTGTGTGTTGCCACCCTGTGCCTGGCTGCTGCTGTGTCACCTCTGTCACTTGGGTTGTGGCCCTTCACTGGGAACAGAGGCACCGTCACCATGAGGTCCTGAGCCTTCCCAGGGAGATTTCCCCATGATTTCTGGGGCAGGAGGGTGCAGTGCTGGGGTTCAGGTGGCTCCCAGTGCTGGGATCTCCCTCCTGAGCATCCCCCTCCCACAGTGGGTGCAGTGAGGGACCCTCCTGGGGCAGACCCTGCCTCAAAGCCATGGCTGTTGTCCTCTTCATCCTCACAAAAGAGGACTTTGCTGTCTGTGGGAGTGAGTCTTTGTGGCTCTGGAGGAATCAGGTACTGGTTTAATTGAGATTTCCAGATGGTTGTTTGGTCTGGGCCAACTTTGGGCAACTTGTGCTGTTCCTTCCCTTTATTGCATTTCTCCGGTGGTTTTCCCTCTTAATCAGGAGCTGCATTATGGATTCATTGTCCCATACAAATGTGCACCCAAAAGCTTGTTGGCAGCTCTCTGAGATTGCAGGAGCTCTCCTGGGTGCAGAAATTGCATGGCAGCTTCAAGGATCACCTTGTAGGAGATAGAGGGGCAGCAAGAAGGATCTGTGCATTCTCTCTGCGTCTGTGTGGCTTCTCAGGCTGCTGTGGGGTAATTTCATGTGAGAAATGAAGATGGATCAAATGATGAGATGTTCATGCATTGGGATCAACGTTTGGGTGGGCAAAGGTGGTGCTTGCAAAGCCAGGAGAGGCTGGGAAGGGAGACAGGCAGTGCCCAGCAGCAAGGATGCTCCAGAGCTATTGCTGGGAGCACTGCAAGGAGGAGGTGTTGGGGGCACTGGGAGGGTGCTGGAGCTTCTGGGTGTCTCTTCAGGCTGGGTTGCTGCTGGAGGGATGTGTGAGCTGTGTTTGGGTGTTGGCCTCCCCCGTGCTCTTGGCTTGGGGCTGTGTTGGGTGAGGAGGGGCAGGCTGGAGCTCCAGACCTCAGGCAGAGCCCAGCACTAATGGTGTCTCTGGGAGCAAGTGCTAGTCAGTCATGCTGAATTAAAGAACCTTTTATGAAAGCTCCTGTGCACGCTTGGATAAATGAAGGCGCCGAATAGACAGTGAGTCATGACACTCTATTTATCTTCCTCGCTGAAAGCCCCAGCAGATGCAGCCACTCTTTTATCTGCCAGAAATACTGGAAAATGAATTTGTTACATACAGGGGGGCTGAGACCGTGCCAGCAGGATGGGGCTGTGACCACCACAACCTGCAGAGGGGGTCAGGAGTGTCCCATCCCCACCAAAACACCCAGCACAGGGGTGGGGTGGTGGCTCTGCAGGGGCTCCCGGAGCATGGGAAGCCTGTGCTCTTTGCTAGCAGTAAATAAATGCTATTTTTAAAAGTAAATCCTTATTTTGACCATAGTTGGGCAGCTCCACGGAGCTCCTTTTTCAGCATTTTTGTTCTCCCTAGGCAGACTTTCCAAGAGCTGGGTTTTCCCTGCTCTGGGGACTCGTTCCTTAAAAGAGAAGCTTTTCCCTTGGCAGTTCCATTTCCAGCTCCTGTGTGATCTGTGCTGTCAGACCCTCTCAGAGCATCCCGGGACTCCCACCTGGCTCAGAGCCTTCAGGATGCAGCTCTCCCTGTCCCTGCCTGCGAGGGGATGGCACTTATCCCATAAGAGGTGCTGTGCTTAATTACTGGCAGTAATTGAAACCTCTTCTGGAGGTGGGAGATAAGAGCAGCGTTGCAGCAGATGCTCACTCACACCCATCTGCTCTTGAGCATCCCTTCTGTGCTCCCTGAAATTCCTGATGCAGCAGGAAAAGGAGGATGAGGAAAATGAGAATGTGAAATTTAGGAGGAAGAGGAGCTCCCCCCAAAACTGGCTTTGGTTACTTGTGTGCACTGTGGGATGGGCACATGGAGAGCAGTGGCACTGATGGCTTCAGACCCAGGTGCTGGCAGGAAATCCTTGGAAAAAGCCTTTAAAAGAGGGCATTGGGATCCACTGTTGAGCCTTTGGGAGTCTGAGAAATTTCCCAAGTAATTCTCCCAAGTTACTCCAAGAGTAATGATTTCTCTCAACCATTAGGGATGAGAATTTCATGTGCAGTTATTTGCTGTTCCTCAGGAAGGGATGTCAGCTCCCTGTGTTTGCATTTTCACAAGGAAATTGTTCCTTCTTCCCTTCCTCAGCCCTAAACAAGGGTCAGACAAGGCCTCTCAGTGTTCCTGCTTTTCCAGCCTTCCAGCTGTAATCCAGGCTTCCAGCTGTAATCCAGGCTTCCAGCTGTAATCCAGGCTTCCAGCTGTAATCCAGGCTTCCAGCTGTAATCCAGGCTTCCAGCTGCCAAGGAGCAGGTGCTGGCAATAGGAATGGGACAGTGGGGTGTGGGGTGGCACTTGGAGGAGCCGAGAGGAATTTGGCAGCAGCTTTGCTGGAGCACTGGCTGCTCCCTCCAGGTGCTTTGCTGCTGCCTGTGCTTTGGGTTCTGCCCTCCAGTGTAGTTGTAATTATAGAACAGAAGAGTGTTTGATGCTTTTCTGTCTTTCCCACGTTCCTACGTGCATCAACACCAAACAATTTTTACAAATTGCTGTGGAGCAGGAGTTAATCATCGATTTTAATAAGTCTATTGTGATTCCATGCTTGGCACTGGCCCTCCTTCCCTTCTCCCACACTTCAGTGCTGGGAGCTGACAGGAATAAACAGGGTGGCACCTCATCCCTTGGAGCCTGGAGATCCCTTCCCTGGCCGTGGGCAGCTCAGCATCCCTTCCTGCTGAGGCACAGCCTTGTTGGGAGGATTTGATGGGGAAATCGATGGGGGAGAGATGGAGGAGGATTTTGGAGCTGGGAATGATTTGCCTTCCAGCATCTTCAGCCAAGGGAGGCTCCAGATTGTCGTCAGTGTCTTTGCTCCGGCTTGGAGAAAGGAAATTCTGGGCTGCTGCCTGGAGGGAGAGCCTGTGCTGGAGGGTACTGGCTCCCTCCTGCCCCTGGGCTGTCTGGAGGGGGGTTTGTAGCTAAAGCAAGTCTAAAATGGGTCTCAGAGCACCTGAGAGGGGCTGCACAGACTCCAAAACTTTGCTGTGGTGAAGTGAAGCAGCCCTGAGCACCTTGAACTGCAGAGCATGGGAGAGGCAGAGCCAAAGCCAGGCCTAAGTGAGGAGGAAGAGGAGGAGGAGGAAGGCTCTAGAGCAGGTGTGAAAAGCTGGAGAGCTCCACACACTCTGCTTTGGCTTCAGGAGCTGCAGGAGGGGTTTTGAGCCCAGAGTAAATAGAGTACTTGTCTGTTTGTGCAATAAAGCTGAGCTCACAGCTAATGCAAACAGTTTTCATTAAGAAATAATCAAAAATAAAAAGCCATTTCACATGCTGATAAGGAGCCAGTTGGTTTTTATACTTCAGCAGCAGTTTAAGCCATGCTCAAAGCCATTTATCTTTTTTCCAGTGCTGGCTGCAGAGGATATGAAAAATGCAGCAGGCTGCACATATGTAATTAAACTTTTGGCAGAATCTTTGCCCTGCAGCTTTACTAAGAAATTCAATAATGATAAATTGAGTAGAATATAGAAAGGACTTTTTGTGAACAAGATTTAAAATAATGTATGTGGCACAGATAGTTATTTGCCACATAATTGTCTTGGCAACGTTCTCGCGAACACCCTGTCTGATGGTGTCAGCTATTCTTTACAAACCACCCCTTGTTCTGCTCTTATCACCACTCCAATTTGCTATTGAGGCTTTGCTGGTTCCCAGCCAAGCCTGTGTTTAACTGTAATTACTGTTTTGTGCCCCTCAGCCTGGGTGAGATGCAGGATTTCAGGCTGGGAGAGCTCTGGGTGCTGTTTGGGGTCCCCTCCCGAGCTGTGCCTGGTGCTGGGAGCTGGAATCATCACTCCTCTATAATTATCTTGTGGGTTTTTTTGTCTTTTCCAACAGCAGTGGGAAGTAAAGCCCATCACTTGACCAGTCTCCCTGTTCTTTGTGCCACTGCTGGGGGGATGATGCTGGAATTGTCTCCCTGGGTTGGTGTCGCTGCCTTCATCCTCTGCTAATGCAGGAATGATTTGTAGGAGAGGCAATTTGGGGTTCAGATTGTCCACTCAGACCACCCTCAGCCCTTTCCCTATGAAAGCTGCATCCATTCTGTTTATTTTGCACAGATTTTCCCTGTTTGGTGCTGGGCTCCTCACCCCATGGGCACTGTGGCATCTCCCTGTCCTGTGTCACTGCTGCCCTGGGAAGGGCTACAAATATGCTTTAAAAAGGCTATTTCACATCATGTTTTTCCCAACAGTAGCAAGCAGACTAGTTGTAAATAAAATAATAATGAAAAAGGGGTCTGATAGAAGGGAGCTGGGACTGAACACCTCAGCAGGTGGCAAGTTAAGCAAAAGGAGCTGGGCTGGGCTTTTGCTTTCATTAATTGGGTTCAGACTGACAGAGAGCAGGGTTGGATGGGATATTGGGAAGGAATTCCTCCCTGGGAGGGTGGGCAGGCCCTGGCACAGGTTGCCCAGAGAAGCTGTGGCTGCCCCATCCCATCCCTGGAAGTGTCCAAGGCCAGGTTGGAGCACCCTGGGCTGGTGGAAGGTGTCCCATGGCAGGGGATGGAATGAGATGATCTTTAAGATCCCTTCCAACCCCAGCCAGGCTGTGATTCCACGATGAGAATCTGCCTGAGGAGCCCACCCTGCCCTGACTGTTGGGGGGTTTGGGATCACTTGTGCTTTCATCAAACACTTGTTGCTTTCTCTAAAGGGAGAAACGCTGGTGTTTTGTCACTTGAATGTAAGTTCTTGTCTCTGAATGTCACAGAATCCATTTATCCTCCTCCTTGGAAAGCCTTTAAAGCCAGAGGGGGATTCCTGCACTGCTTTACATCCTCAAGTCACCCTGGTTTTTGTGCAGGTCTGAGGCTTTGCAGGGGGCTTGGGTGACCCTATAGCCACTGTTCCATCAGCTCCATGGGGCAGTGTTGGTGGCCAGGGCAGGGACAGCTGAGGGTAATGCTGTTTGCAGGGTCAGGGAATGCATGTCAAGCATTTAAATGAATCCAGTGGTCTGGTAGAAGATGGGAATTTCATCCCTAAGTGGCTTCAGCCTTGGCTGCCCCTTTGCCAGGGCTCTGCTGTGCCAGCCTTCCTGCAGTGACTTGGACAGGCTGCTCCACTGGAGCTGTTTGTCCTTGTGTTGCTTCACAAAAATAGTATTTATCTTTGTCCCTGCAGGCTGGGCTGGAGCTGGAGCTGAAGTTCTGCCACCAAATGTTACTGCTCGTTATTGCCTGGGCTGGGGTGTGGGGACAGAAAGTGGCTGGCTCTGTATGGCTCCTGCCAAGGACAATATTTATCTGGGCAGCATCTCGCTGTGTTTGCAGAGCCAGCGTGGCCTTTGGGGGAGCTGGGCCAGTGGCCCTTTGCAGCCCTGCTGGTGCCACCCAGGGGTGCCCCTGTCACACGGGAGGTGGCAGGGGGGACTCCACCTGGGTCTGCTGCTGCCAAGTGGGGTTTCAGTCTTTAACCTGTATGTTTGGTACCAAAAATCGAGAGGATGTGGCCCCAAACTGTGCCAGGAGAGGTTCAGGTTGGACATCAGGAGGAATTTCTTCACAAAAAGGGTTGTTAAACATTGGAAGGGGCTGCCCAGGGAGTCCCTGTCCCTGGAGGGGGCTCAAGGAACAACCGGATGTGGCACTTTGTGCTCAGGTCTGGTTGATAAGGTGGGGATTGGTCACAGACTGGACTTGGTGATTTTAGAGGCCTTTTCCAACTCTAGTGATTCTGTGAAAACATGTTAAATTCCTGGGTTTATTCTCTGCCTTCTTGAGGACTGTTTTGGGCTGCCCTCAGGTGTGTGGACTTGTGTTACAGCTGGCAAGGTGTGCAGTGTTGGTGACATCTCTGCCTTCCCAAGGTGACCTCCCTCAATTTGCATGAGCCCTCTGATGCTCAGGTTCTTAATTGGCTCTGGAAAGACATGCCGTGCCCGGTGTGATGTGCCAAAGGGAGAAGGCAGGATGGAGGGGGTGGCACTGGCATCCCATCAGAATGGTTTCGCACAGCTCCTTGCACTGTCCACAAAATAAAACCATCTTTTACTTGGTGTGTCAAGGGGCAGGAGAGAGAATGGTATAAATCCAGAGGGAGAGAATTATGTTGTCTAAATGTCACATCTTTGCTATGAAGCCGTAGCTGTGTGAGGCTGAGGAATTTGAGCTCCTCGTTTCCTGGTGCCCCTGGCCCTTGTGCTGAAGGTGAACAGTGAAGGGCTTGGTGTATGGGGGCTTGTTATGGTGCTGCTGGTGCTTGTTCCACCCTCTGAACTCTAATTTGGGCTTGGGGTTTTGTGGTTTTAAATAACTGGTTGAAACAGAGCTGATGGTAATGGTCCTGCTGGGAGCAGAGGTCTGGAAGAGCCTGGAGTCACCTGGTGAGGGCACAGCGAATAGCTGCTGTTAGAGGAAGAAATTATCCTTAAATACAGCTCAGTGAGGGAGTGAAATCCAAATGAAGTGGTGTGGGGTTTGCTTTGAGCAGAAAAGCAATGGGACTGCAGCCCTGGCAGGTTTGGGGTGGGGAGGGTGGTGGGTCCTGGCAGCTCTGCCCTCTTCACCCTCACCAGCCCCAGAGCTCATCCTGCCCCATCAGGACCTTGCAGGGTGTGAGCCCAGGGTGCTGCTGGAGAGCTCTGTGGGACCTGGAGGAGGAGGAGGCAGAGAAGGAGCAGCCCTGCTGTGTCCATCTGTCCCTTGCAGCTGATCCAGGTGTTTTTCTGTCCCCCCAGACAAGGGTGAGAATGGGGAGCCCTACCAGAGGAGGAGAGGGGCAGGTCCCACCCTGCCTGACAGCCCCCTGGCATTCCCAGTGCCCAGGGATGGAGCCTCCACGCCCAGCAGCAGCAGCTGGAGGAGAATTATGCTCATGATCCTCGCCATCACCATCCACAACATCCCAGGTAAGTCCTGTCCGTGCCTCCATCCCTGCTGCCAGGCAGGCTGGGGCCATGCTGGGGGATCACACAGCGCTTCCACCTTCTCTGCCATCTCTTTGGCACAGATGGCACCTGCTGAGTGGGTGCCTTTTGACAAGAGCTTGTTCCAGATCTTGTTCTCGTGGTGGGGCTGAACCACGTGAGGTCTTGGCAGCAAAACCCCATGTGGGGAGGGGGTTTGGGGGAGCTTTTGGTGCCTTGAACATCTGCAGCCTGGCTCGTGCCAGCCTGTGGTGGGCGAACACTGTACATCCCAAGGGCATATTGAGAAAGGTGATGCTGTAAAGACAACAAATTCTGGTCTCTTTTAGTTTCTCTTCTGCTCTGTGAACAGCAAGAGATGCATTTTAAAGTGCTGTGTCTCTGCAGGAGAATGTACAATTTGGGTTTATTTTCTTATTCAAGGGAGGGATTGGGACAATAGCTGGAAAATTGCAGAGCCCCGAAGTCTTGGAGGGCTATGTCCTGCCAGGCTGGGCTCTGTGGCACAGGAAGATGTGATAAAAGGCTGCTGAGATCAGTTTCTAAGAGCTGAGGACACCTCTCTGCTTTGCAATTCCTGGCGATGTTGAAAGTAATAACAAGGCAACCTTTTCAAATGTTTCTTTCCTGGTTTCCTCTCCCCTCCCTTTTCCTTTCTCCTTTCCCTGCTGGCTCTGCCTGCTCAGGTTGGAGCCAGGCTTGGGGTGGGTGCAGAGGGAATAGGGGAAAGCTGGAGTTGCTTCCTTCCAGCTGGTTATTGACTCACAGCACCCTTGGGTGCTCCTGGCCCCACCCTCAGGGCACCCACCTGCCTGGGTTTTCCTTATCCTGTTAAGGATGCTCTGCTGCAGCTTTTGTGGGGGATCTGTTCATGCATCACCAACATGGGCTATTTCTGTGCATTAACCTGCTGCAGTTTGTCCCTTCTTGTCCCTTCATCCTTTATTAATTATAGGGAGATAACTCTGCTGCCACAGTCCAGCTCCATGTGTTGCTGGGGGAGGCAGATCCCTGTCAGGCAGGGCAAGGGGGGAGCTCTAAATTAGCCACAAAAAGAATGACAAGCTTTGTACTGAACAAACTGTAGCTGGATTTCATCCTTCAAACGATGTGTCAGGGAGCTGGGGTGAAGAGCCAGGTGACATGGGGCTGCCTGGCTGGGGATTCCTGTCTGTCACCAGCAAAGACAGAAAGTTTGGTAGAGGAGGGAACAAAGCCTCACCAGCAGCAGGAGGTTAATGGAGACATGGCCCTGGCTGCCACTGAGATGCTGCTCTGCCCTTCCATTGCTCCTACAGGAGCACACAGACACCTTGGGACGCTGACAGAGGGTTGGAAATCCTCTCTTGCATCTTAAAGGTCACAATATTAAAGCTCAATACCCAGAGAGGTGTGTGAGTGGTGGCTCAGCCTCAGCCTGGGGGCTCAGTTCAGTGAGGGCTCTGTTTCTACTAATCTTTGTCCCCAGAGTCCCTCTCCTGCTCTTTTCCAGTCCACAGGTGCCTTTGCAGCAGCCCCACAGTGGGGCTGGGTGGGTGACAGTGGCTATTTGTGCCCAGTGGGGCCACTCGTGGATGGCACAGCCCTGACCAACACCCTTCCAGTGGGATGTGCCCAAAGCCACAGCAGTGGGACTCAATCCTGCCCTGGTGCTCCAGAGCCCTTCCTGCAGGGCACAGGGTGCCACCAGCAATTCACCCCAATAAATAATGCCAACTGGGATTAAATCAGGAGCTTGTGGCCAGCCCTGCTCTTTGCCAGCTCTTTGCTCTTCCTTGCTGAGCATCGATTTGGGGCTCAGCTTTCTCCAAATTCCTTCTGCTTTCCCAGGCAAAGCAGCAGCAGCGCCTCTGGATCTGCTGTGGTCCCTGATGTGGAGCAGGGTTTGGAAACACTGTAATGCTCCACCTCAATTAGCAGCCCTGCCAGAGGAAAGGCTGCTATAATTAGCCAGGCTCCTGCAGTGTAATGACACCTCAGCAGTGCCTGTGCTGAGCAGAGATGCTGGGGATGCTCCTGCCTTGGGAAAGCCACCTGTGCTTATCAGTCATGGAATGGTTTGGGTGGGAAGGGACCTTAAAGGTCATCTCATTCCACCCCCTGCCATGGACAGGGACTCCTTCCACTAGCCCAGGTTGCTCCAAGCCCTGTCCAACCTGGCCTTGGACACTTCCAGGGATGGAGCAGCCACAGCTGCTCTGCCCAACCCATGCCAGGGCTCCCCACCCTCACAGGGAGGAATTTCTTCCAAAGTTTTAATCTAAATCTTCCCTCTTTCAGTTTACAATCATTCCCCCTTGTCCTATCACTTACTGCCTGTGTAAAAAAAATCCCTTTCCATCCTTTTTATAAGCTCTTAAAAGGAACATAATCTGTTGTAAGTACTCAAAGAAGTACTGAAGTACCTCAGTGGGATCTCTCCTGAACCTTCTCTTCTCCAGATTCCTTTGGCAGAAGGCTCTGTTTGTGTTTGCTCTGCTTCCCTGTGAGCTCAGTGTGCTCACACAGAGGTTCTCCAGGGAGTTCCCAGGGTTTTCTGTCCTACCTGTGCCTTCAGAATGCTTCATAAAACTGCCCATTCCTTGGCAATGCTCCCATTGCTGCAGTGAGGGGGATGCAGCTGATGGGCTGTCCATGTCCACCTTGTCAGGTCTCTGAGCTGCCCAAGTGCCTCTCATGGCCTGGAGCTGCTCTGAACCCTCACATTTGAGGCCAAACTCCACCTAAAGTCCCTCTGTCTGGTGATTAAAACCCTTCAAGGACCTGTTCTCCTCCCGTGCTGGTGGGGAACGGGCTCCCCTTTTGTTGTCAGCAGTGAACTGTTTTATTTACTGTGATCCCAATTTAGGGATGAGCTGATTTTGGTCCTGGCAATGCCTCTATCTGTGTTTTCAGGCTGGAAAGCAGGTTATTGTGGGGGTGAGATTATTGAATATACAGCCCAACCTCCTGCAGTCAGTTTGTGTTTCGTGTGCTCTGCCAGCAAGGAAAGGTTGGATAATTTGTTCCAAAGCTGGGAATGCCAATGTAAAGAATAAATTGATAATGACAGGAGATGCCAAACTGCAGACTCTTCCTGCTAATTAATATTCATATATGCTGGGTTTAGTAGAACATTAATTATGTATTTAATCAAGCCCTGTTTATTCTGGTTTATCTTTGTACCTTGGGTGGCTGTTATGCTGAAGACTTCAGATTAATTAAAATGTTACTGGTGTATCACAAATAACAATTAGTGAGGTGTGAGCTGAACAGCCTTTCCCTTTGTTCCTGTTTCAGGGAGGGAGGAGTGCCTGGCAGGGTGGGGGACGGGGGTCCAGGGCTGGAGGGGTCTGCTCGGAGCCAAGCTGGGGATGTGCTGGGTTATTCTGGGGTTCCCTGGCATGGAGATGCTGCAGGAGCCCCTGATGCTCACACTGCCTGAAGATGCTGCTCCCTGGTGGGTGTCCATGTGGCAGTGAGATGGGGGTGGAGTTGCAGATATTGGTTGTGTCCATGCCCTGCTTTGCTTTCCTCTGGCTGTTGGGCATTGTGTGTTTGTGATCCCCCAAAACTGCTCAGCTGACACAGCAGGGACCTGGCTGGGGTCCCACTCAGCACAGGGACCGTGGTGTCCCTTCCCTCCCTCACCCTCCCTTCCCTGCATCCCCCTGGGAAGGCAGCAGGGCTGGTCCCTGGCAGGCAGGAGGTGATGCTTCCAACCACCCGGCCGTTGCCAAGGAAACCTGAGTTTTCCTGTTCCTCTGTGATGTGCTGGGCAGAGCAGGGTGGCCCCAGAGCCCAGCACATGCTGGGAGAGCCTCCCAGGAGCTGCATGCAGAGCTGGGGCATCCTCTGGGCTCCAGCCTTTCCCTCCTGCAGGGAAATATCTCACTTGGCTGTGTTCAGGCCCCTTCATGTTTGCTGTGATGTTTCAGCTTCAAGTGTCACCCTTAAACAGAGGTGCCTGGGAAGGAGCAGATGGGACGTGGCAGTGGCACCGTGCATGGAGTCACCAGGTCACAGTGAGAGGTGGCTCTGACGTTCCCTGCTCGCCCCCTAAATCTCACATGGCTCCACCTGAGGCTTTATCTCCAGCTCCCACTGCCAGAAACCCATTAACAAGCTAGGATTTATTTATTTTTAATGAGAAGGAACAAAGTGAGGAGCAAGACAGAGTGTGTGAGCTAAATATGAAACAAATTGTGGCTGTGGTGGTGAAGGTGCTGCTGCAGGAGGAGGGACGGATGGGGGGGTGTCACTATGGGCAGGAGGGACAAAATGTTAGAAGGAGAAATTTTTAGCTGGTGACAACTGTGAGAAAGATGAATGAGGGTCCTGGGAAGCTGCACAGGGTCAGGGGGAAGGTTCCTGCACCCCCAAGTGACAGTGTTGAGGTTCTTTCCCCTTGGGGACTGCATTTGGAGGTGGCAGCAAGAGGCTGAACCCCAGGCTGGCACTGACATTGTGCTTGGCATGTGGTGGAGTTTTTGGGGTCCTCTGCTTGCCAAGGAGGGAGAGATTTAGCCCCAAAACTTGTAGGTCAGTTCTGGCCAATGCTTGGATGGGCAGGGGAAGGGACAGCTGGGACTGGTGCAGAGCAGGGAGTGCAGGATTGCAGTGCTGGCCCCTGCCTGTGTCCCTGTCACTGTGCTGGCAGCAGGCACGGCTGAGTCCTTCCCTTACAGTGGCAGATCCTCGTGTTGGTGACAGATTTAAGGCACACACCTCCTGCCCCTCCCTGTGACACCTCCATCCCTAAGGAGTCTGGCAGCAAGTGCTGCTGCTGCTGCTTTGGCTGACCCCGAGGAATGGGGGCTGAAGGGGAGGCTGTACCAAGGGATGGGAAATGTCAAAGAGGTTCCCAACAGGCTCGTTTGCAGCTTCTCCTGGGCAGGAGAGCAGTTCAGCTGAGTGCCCTGGGGAGGGACAGTGTGAGACCTGCCTGCCACCCTCTGCACGGTGGCACTTGGCTGGGGACAAGTGAGTTGTGGTGCTGGTTGTTGCCTGACAGGGGGCTCTGTGCTGGTGGCTCACACTGGAGTGGGAGCTGAGCCCCTCAGCTGGGTGGGAGTAAGTTGTTGGGGACCCCAAATTTGTCACCCCTTGGCCCAGTCCCCTGTTGTGACCATGTCCAGGGGTGGACAGTGATTTAGTCCCATCCATTGCTCCTTTGGGCTGTGCCAAAACCAGCTCCTGGCATTGGTGAAGGTGTGCAAAGTGCTTCTTGGTGTGGTCCCCTGGTGCAGACGTGTCCAGAACTAAAGGGTATCTCCCACTGGGGAGGAGGGAGCTCCCCAGGGAGCTTTGTGCCTGAGCCAGGGGGTGTTTGATGTCTCCAGGTGAGCTCCCTGCAAGGCTGAGTCCACATTCAGCATGTTCTGCTGGTGGTTCCGAGGTGGGATGTTGGATGCTCCAGCCCTATAAACCTGAAAGCAGCCACCAAGAGTTGTCCTCCAGCGCCAAGAGCTGGTCCTGTGTGAGGTGGAGCAGATCCTGAGATGATGATGGGGATCTTGAGGATGGGAGCAGCTTGCCTGTTGCCAGAGGGAGGCAGTGGGGGCACAGAGATGCCCTGCTGTGTTGTCAGATTGGTGTTCCTTGGGAGGGGGGTGATTTCCAGGCTGGTTATTTTGTCATTAGCAAAAATTGATTGGATTCATTCTCCTGGGACAGGCTGTCCCGTGTTCTCAGCCTCCCGAGGGAGGGCTGGGGCAATGAGTGTGATATTGCATCTCAATTATAAAGAGAAGTGATTATTTATATGAATATTCTCCAGGATCCATTAAAGGCAGGGAACATTCATTTGGAATGATGGTGTGTTTTTGTTGGTCTATTGAAATTGAGACTGTTTGACAATTGTTGACTTTAATAAGCATTTGGGACCCCACTGGGGGTCGGCAGAGCGTGAGAACGGGAGCCATTTAGCTGTGCCAATTAATCTGTGCCTTGTCTGGCTGATGCCTCTTCCTCGAATCACAGCACCCCTCCTTCTCCTGCCTCTTCTGCTGGTGGCCTGGCTATTAATGGCTATTGCTGGGTGCTCCTGGAGCATCTTGGGTTCCTACTGAAGGGTGTTCTATTTATTAAGGAAAAAGAGACAGAGATTTCCTTGCAGCTTTCACTGCAGCCAGGAGGTGGAAAGGAAGATGCAGGTTAGGGAAGGTGTTGGTGGGTGTGGGGAGCACGTGGGCAGCAATTCCATGGACCATAACAGGAGCAGAGGAGAGCACTGGCCCTGGGACCAGCTCAGAGAGGTTTGAACAGCCATGAATTTTTCAGTGTCTTCTGTTCTGGGGTGAAAATCCAGCTGGGATGTGACTCTGAGGCTGCTGCCCATCACACCTCTGCTTTGATTTCCAGGGAGACCCTCCGAGCAGGGGTTGTGCTGTGATGTGCTGGCCCCACGAGCAGCCAAGGGAGAGGAGAAGGGTCAGATGGGATGCCCCCCATGAGGGCAGAGCCACGTGCTCAGTGTCACCCTGAACGTTCTGTGTGGTGGTGACTCACGGGGGATCGGCTGCCACACTCTGCGAAAGGTTGCCTTAACCTTTCATTAAAGCTCCCCTTAATTGGTGCCTCATCAGCACATATTTTGACATTTTCATCCATTAAGCACCTCGGAGGATGGAAACGACTTGCTCCAAGTCGTTAAAGCTTCCGTGCAAGGAGGTGGGAGGGGTGGGAAGGCGGCCAGGAAAGGTGTCAGCACTGGGTCCAGGTGACAGCTCCAGCTGTGGGGGATGCTGGTGGCCCACGGTGTCAGCTGAGGGATGCAGGTGACATCCCCAGCTGTGGGTGATGCTCTCAGGTGAGGGATGCAGGTGACATCCCCAGCTGTGGGTGATGCTCTCAGGTGACATCCCCAGCTGTGGGTGATGCTCTCAGGTGACATCCCCAGCTGTGGATGATGCTCTCAGGCGAGGGATGCAGGTGACATCCCCAGATGTGGATGATGCTCTCAGGCGAGGGATGCAGGTGACATCCCCAGCTGTGGGTGATGCTCTCAGGCGAGGGATGCAGGTGACATCCCCAGCTGTGGGTGATGCTCTCAGGCGAGGGATGCAGGTGACATCCCCAGCTGTGGGTGATGCTCTCAGGCTCTGGGCTGCTTTTGGCTCCATGGCCACTGGCTTGGCTCCCTCAGGACTTCCCCTGGGCAGCTGGAGGCTGAGGCTGCACTGACAGCCTGATGTGAAGGTAATTCCATGGCTGACATGGGCAGGGGTGAGCAGTTTTCCTCTGCAGCCTGGGGGATGTCACAGCCCATCACATGGACACTGTTAAAGGGGGGCAGAGTGTGGGGTCTGTAACGCCCCTCTGACAGCAGCTCATACATCAAAAACTCATTTGGAGGCAGGCAGCTGGACAGCCAAGACAGACCTGATAACACACATTTATCTCTGTGGCATCATTTGGAGTCGGTGATTGGTATTTTATAAGCAGGAACAGCCACAAAGGTGACAAAAGCCAATTAAATACAGGATTTTCACCAGCTGGAGTCAAAGTCTGCTGAATTGTGCATGTGGAAGCTCCTTTGCTTTCTTGTCCCAGTCAGATCTCTCAGGTCTGTCACATTAAACATCGGTGAGCAGTGGTGTGAGAAACCATTTGTGTGCTAGAAATGAAATATTAAATATCTGTGATGGATTCAGGTGGTGTGGGGTCAGGCAGAGCCCGTTTCCAAGCACAGATCAGTCACTGCTTCCAGATTAGTTCTGGTTTGTTAACTTGGGAAAGGGTTTTCTTCTTTCAGAGAAGCACTTCCATGATGAAGGAGCTTTGGGGTGCTGGGCAGTGACTTTAATTCTTTAAAATGAGATGTAAACTGCCTCTTCAGCTCCTGCTCAGTTGGTGCAGCTTGATGGATTGAAATGAGGATTTGTTCCACTTTGTGCTTTGAGAAAGGGGCAAGAAAAGTGGACGAGGGTGGGATGGAGTTGGTCTGGCTCCTGTGGGGTAAACCAGGAGGAGGCATTAGGGGAATTGCCTCCTGCCTCCCAAATTCCACTTTGTGTAAGGCCCACAAACCCTCCCAGGGCCACAGGCTTCCCTTGGGCTGCTTTTCCCCTGTATCCCTTGCCAAGAGTTGCCCAGATGTGTCACCTCCCCCTGGATTTGCCCTGAGCAGCTCGGGCTGGTCCCCTCCTTGTTTCAAACCCCTTTGACTGGGCTGGTTGCACTGGGTTTACTGGTGTGAGCACCCACTTCTGGAGGCTTTTCTCAGGCAAAGCTCCTGGGAAACTGCCAGGAGCAACCTGGGCTAGTGGGAGGTGTCCCTTTCCATGGCAGGGGATTGGAAATCAGATGATCTTTGAGGTCCTTCCCAATCCAAACCATTCTGTGATCCTCATAGAATGAAAAAAAAAGTCTTTCTAAAATGACTTTCACCTCCTGCTTGCTCATTCTCTAATGGTGGGGACCTTGAAACCTGAAAATCCCTGAAATCTGGTAATCTCTGGTGCTTTCCTGTGCAGTAATGGCAAAATGATATTTCCTGGAGGGAGCTGGAATTCAGTCTTGAGGGAAAAAACTCTGAATAGTGACGACAGGGATGTGCTTAAACTCTTAGAGAAATACAAACCTCATTATAGCAAGATTAATTTCCCACTAGGAACTTAACAGCTCTTCAAAGAGCAGGATGAATAATTGATGACATGTTGGCATCTGCAGTACCTTCCTGGAGGAAGCGTGTTCATCTGCTGACCCAGAGGAATTAGCTCCGTAAATCCTCACTGGAGGAGGATGTCACTCTGGCTCCCTCGGGGCTGCTGCCAGGCTGGGGGGTCCCAGCTCTGGGTGGGGGGGGTGAGGCACAGAGGGATGTGCAGATGTGGCAGGGTTTGGCATTACTGGGAAGGATTTGGGCAGAGGAGCCCAGCAGAGTTGGTCTGTTTGATCAGAGGATGCTTTTGGGATGAGCCCCAAGTGTGTCCATGCTGGTACCCAGGTCCTCTCTTGCTTTGGAGGTGCCTTAACTTATGAAAAGGGTTTTCTCAGCATCACCCACTCTCCTTTCCTCTCAGAGAGGCACTTCCTGCTGTTAAATCCATAATTCCTTCTATTTCTTCCCAAGCTGCAGGCACAGCCCTCTGTTGAGCCGTGCTCTCCTGACCTGCCCTGAAATCCAGTGGCCCCACAGGCAGAGCTCTGGTGTTTTGCAGACAGAAGGCTTTGACAAATCCTGCTTTTCCTCTAATTTTTGCCTTCCCTCCAAGCCCAAGATTTTGACTGTGTGATTTGTGAGTTGCTTCTCATTTTATCATCTCCATGGATCCTCCTCCTCCTCCTCCTTCCCTGCCGTGCTGCATCCCAGAGGAGTTTCCTACAGGGGTGTTTTTAGGCAAGTTTCCTTCAAGGGTATTTTTTAGGCAAGTTTCCTGAAATGGTGTTCTTAAGGCAAGTTTTCTGCAAGTGTGTATTTTAGGCAGAGCCAGCCCTGGGTGGGTGATGGGTGGGTTGTGCTGCTGGGACCCTGCCAAGCACATCCTTCTGGAGAGTGGGTGGCATGGGATAAACCAAGGGATACTGGACAGGTCTGTGTTGCCCTCACTGCCATCCCAACCTGCTGGTGCATCAGCAGAAGGGGAAACCCCCCCCCCTAAAGCCTCTGATCCCTGTGGTGGTGCTTCCTGCAGAACTCACGTGTTACAGCCGTGCTCCCAGACAAGGGAGCTGTGGTGTGGTTTTCTTTATCCCTGAAATCCTGCCTGTGTAGTCACAACGTGACTAGGAGGGAAAAGTGGATTTTGTTTGGTGGATCCTTGGTTTTGCCATTCCTGTAGGGTATCTTTTCTCCCCATTGCCTGTCTCCTTGGTCTTTATGGCAGATGAGAGTCACGTAATAACCAGGGTTCATTTACTCACTGCTGTCTTTTATCAAGACCCTCCATGGTGCCTCCTCTTTATGGTTTGGATTTCCAAGGAATCTGAAGGGCTTTCATTTACACCTGGTTTTGTGAACAGGCCTGTTCTGAGGATCACCAGAGGCTTCCCACAGTGGCTGTGAAGATCATTCCATGCTCCAAAACGGGGCTGCTGAGGGCAGGATCCCGCTGGAGCCGGGGTTTGCTGGAGGGTTTTGCTGGCTCTTGATCCAGACAGAGGGCTGTGATCCCTGCCTGGCTCCAGCAGCTGCCCTGAAGAGGATTTCAAATCACACTCTGCCTCCTTTCATCTGGTTCTTTCAGCCTGCTGAGCTCGGGGGATGAGCGGGAGGTTTGGGATGGAATGAGCCAGCTCTCAAGGTGATCTCTGAACTTCAGGCTGGGGTGGCATTTGCAGCTGGAGGTGCTGGGGTCCTGCCCTGCTGGGTGAGCATGGACATGGTGCTGCTGCTCCAGTGACCCTTGGAAAACAGATCCTGGAGAGCACCAGAGCAAAGGGACATCCTTCACTACTCTGGGCAGCAGCAGAAGGTGATTCCAGGCCAGGGAAGTGGGCAAAACTAGATTTCAGAGCAGGGAAAGTGAAGCAGCTTCCTGGGTGAGTTCAATCCCTCTTATTTTCCCATCTCTTGCATAGTTTGGGGGTTTCCTCCCCTCTGATCAAACACATCCAGCACTGGCAGCGTGTACCTGAGCATGAGCTGGGCTGGCTGGGGCTCTGGCAGTGACTGAGCCTTCTGCTTCCAAAGGAGGAGCATCTCTTGGGTAAAGCTCTTATTTTTGTGCATTATTCTTGTTATCCTTGTCCTTTGGTGCCAGGGCTGGTTTGGATCTGACAGCACAGAGCTCTCCAGGTGCCCCAGGACCATCCCATGTCTCCTGTGGGCTCTCTCAATGGCAGCACCTCCCTCCTGCCTGAGCAACCTCCCTCTCATCCCTGCCAAGGAGAAGAGCTCCCTGCAGGGTGCAGCACTTGGCACCTTTTGGGCTCCTCTGAAGGCAGGACACCCTCCTGGGACCCAGAGCTCCACAGGGATGTCCCATCTCAGGAGCCCCCTTGGGGCTGCAGAGCTTTGACCTCCCCAGGAACATCCCAGCACGGAGTGGGGGCACACAGAGCTTTCCATGCTGAGGGGGAGCAGATGGATCAGTGCTGGGCCTCATCCCAAAGCCCATCCCAACCCATGTGTGCTCTCCTGTGGGTTGGAGCAGACGGGAACACTCTCACTGTCCTCCTGGCTCAACGAGACGGAACATCTTGTGCTGTTTTGCAGCTCTGCTGATGGGGCACTGAAATGAAACTAAAGTAGGAATAAAACCCGGGCTGTGACAGCAGGATCCACACATCCCAGTCCCCTCCATGCACTGGGGATGGGACCTGGGCACCTCAGGCCAGGTGTGAAGTGTCAGAGGTGCTCTGAGAGCAGCATGTCCCTCCCTTTGCTCCCTGGGCTTGACGTGCTCTTTGCCAGCTTTTTGTGTGCTGTGGGAATCTCTCCTTGGCTGCTCCTCTTGGTGCTCTCAGGTCACACTGGGTCACCTCTGCCTGCCTCAGGTGCCCTGATGTGGCTCTGTGCCCATGGAGCTTTGCTCTGCTCCCCTTCCCATGGTGCTTCCCTTTGCACTGACCCCACCTTGCTCTGATGTTCATCCTTGGCCTTCCCTTTCCAAATTTTGCACTGGCTGCCCCCCTGCCCGGAGATGTTCTGGGGACACCTGGATTCAGCTCTGCACTGCCAGAAGAGACCTTCAAGGTCACTGAGTCCAACCATCAAGCCACCACCATCACCCCTAAACCCCAAGTACCACATCCAGGACAGGGAAAATGGGTTCTCCTTCCTTTGGGGGATGATCCTTCATGCTCTGAAGATGCCCTGCTTTAGGTCAGGTGTGGATGTCAGCTGTGGTATGTAAGGAGACCTATGGACATCGTGCTCTTGCTCTTGTCACCACGATCCTGCAGCTGTGTGGCAGCAGCAGTGATCAGTGTGCTGATCCTCCAGCACAGTTATTGCTTTCAGTTAGAGGGTTTGAAGTTTTATTGTTCTTTTCCTGGAAAACAAGCAGGGAGGAAAATGGCTTTGTAAGGAGCTGAGAGGTGAGGAGCTGATCCTTAAGTCAGCTCAGGATTAGTCTGATCCCTGGGTAATGCCTTATCAGGACAAAATGTCTTGAATTGTAATGCCAAGGAAGCCCAAGAGAGGCAAAATCCCTTTGTTCAGGTTAAACAGAAGCAATTTCCTCACAGTGGCTGAGACGGGTCATTTTTTAATGTCTTTGTTCTGCAGAGAGATGTGGAATGAACTCTCAGCCTGGTGCCTTGTGTGTGTGAGCTCTCCAGATAACAGGGCTGTGTGGAGCCTCTGCAGCTCTGTCACTGGGCAGAAGGGGCTGAAAGCTGCTGAAATCCTCTGCCATGGAAGGGTTTCCCATGGGACATGGACACTTTCCTTTCACCCTCATTCATATCTGAGGCTGCAGAGGGGTGGCCTGTGATAAATCCTTCAGTCAGTCAGGGTTACGTGGGAATGATTTCAGTGGGATATTGGGAAGCAATTCCTCCCTGGCAGGGTGGGCAGGCCCTGGCACAGGTTGGGCAGAGGAGCTGTGGCTGCCCCTGGATCCCTGGGAGTGTCCAAGGCCAGGTTGGAGCACCCTGGGCTAGTGGAAGGTGTCCCTGCCCATGGCAGGGGTGGCACTGGATGAGCTTTAAGGTCCCTTCCAACCCAAACCATTCCCTGATTTTATGACTCTGCTTCTCTCTGCCTCGCTCACAACGGTGCCAAGAGCCGGAAAGTCCCCAGGGCTGTTTATTTTTCCAGCTGATGCCTGAGCCTGCAGCAGTAAGAGCTGCTCTCCCATTCCCATCTCCGGTGACCTCATGTAGCAGTCAGGCATTTCCAGAGCCTCCAGCACAAGGAGAGCTGAGCTGGGAGCTTGGGGTGTGGGCACACTTGGCAGCAAGCTCTCTGTGTTTGGTTTCCACGTGGATCCTTGTGAATCTGCTCATTTACCTGCAGAACAGAGTCCTTTTGAGGTTTGACACCTTTGAAAGAGGCTCAATCTGTGCTGTGGAAGCAGTGAAGTCATTGTGGGGTCTTGGCAGGCTTTTTGAAATGAAATATCTGAAACGAATCACAGGGCTGGGAGCATCACACAGTATCTGCTATAAATATAAAGGGTTTTCCAAGCACCCAGGGTGGTGGGATGTGCTGTGGTCCCAGCTGAACCCCTCCAGCCTTGCTTGGCTGTGGTTCCCCATTGGATGCTTTGGGATTTGCAGCCCCGTGGTTGATTTGTGGTCCTGCTCATCCTGCCCCAGCTCTGTGTCCTCTCCTGGCCTGTGGGGCTGTGCAAGAGCCCATGGCCAGAGGCTGCTGTGTCCCTCCTCCTCCTCCCTATGCTGCTGAGTCTCCACCGTGCTGCAGCTTCCACCCTGGGCTGCTGCTCCCTCCCCAAATCAGCAGCTCACTACGCACCATCTGGTGGTTCTCATTCCCCAGAATTCGCTTCCACATCGATGTGATTTGTACTTTCATTAATTGTGGGTTTCTCATTCCCACTTTGCAGCAGGGAACTCATTGTGGCTTTTCCCCTCAGTCAAAGCTATTTTTGTTATCACACTAATGAGTGTGTGAGTTATAAAAAAGTGAGTTTGTCCTTTGGCTTTTGCTCTCTGGACAAGTCACACTTGAAAGCTTTGGGAAGAGCAGTGCCAGCCCCATTTGTGTGGAGCTCCAGGACATCACACAACCATTTAATGCCTTTAAAATGATCTGCCTCCCAAAGCCTGGCAGAGCAGAGCCCTCCAGAGCCATCACTGTGGCACCCACAGCCCTGCAGGGCTCAGCCATGGCCCAGCTGGGTGATTTTGGGGCAGTGGGAGCACTTTGCACCGTGTGTGATTCCCTCCAGGTCCTGCCTGTGCCCCATGGGTCCCTCTGCCTACAGTTATCACCCAGCCGTGGGATTTTAGGCACAATTTGGGATCTCCTTGCCCTGTCACCCTGTTTGTAGGGCTGATGGCTGCTCTGGTGTTCCCTGTGCCCATGCTGAGCCTTGGCACAAGCCTTGGATGAGGGCTCTGAGGAGCTGAGTGCCTCAGTCTGTGCTCAGCCTGGCCTCGATGCAGATCTGTGATTATCCAAGTTAGTGCTGCTTTTTATGGTGTTTCCAAGGCAACTGGAAACTCATAAACACACACACAGGGTCCTCTTCATCTGAGACCTCATCCTCTGGGACACTCCAGTGACATTTGTGGAGTTTGGCTTTCCTTCTGCTTTGGAAAGTGTCCCTACAGGTGGTGTGGTCATTCTGGGGCACAGGGAGACCAGAAAGTGGGGAGGGGACATTGCTGGGAGCCTGGTCCTGCCTTAGCCCAGCTCCTGGGGGATTTGTGGGAGAAGCTGGTGTTTGGTTCTCCTGGAATCCACCATGGCACCAATTCTGCAGGGAGGTTTGCTGAGCCTCAACCTTTTTGAACAGATTTGGTGTTTTGTGGTGTTTTGCTCCTTGTTAAGATCCCATGTCAGCTGGATTGGGGTCTTTTCCCCTTTGGTGCACTCAACAATCCAGAACCCTTTTCTCTCAGTGTTGGCTTCCTGAGAAACAGCTGGTTTGGGTTCCTGGTGGGGAATAGCCCAGGCAGGGACACTGAGCTGGGGTTAAACACACTTGGATTAAAATGAGCAGGGAGATGACCTGGCCTGGGATCCTCCTCCTGCTCCCACCAGTCCTGGCTGTGATGGAGCACAGGAGGAGGGACAGTCTCAGGGCTGTTGTAGGGTTTGACCTCACTGTTCTTTTCCTGTTCCAGAGGGCCTGGCAGTGGGAGTTGGATTCGGAGCTATTGGAAAATCTGCATCTGCAACATTCCAAAGCGCCAGGTAAGACATGATGCTGCTCTTTGTGTGTGCCTTTGCCTCTTGGAGCTTGTCTGTCTGTCTGTCCTACATTGTCCCGTGCCAGGGGGGGTTGGAGATGTGTTTATTGGCTGAAACTTGCCTGGAAGCACCAGTGTGGGCAGAGGGAGTGGAAAGAATTCCTGGTGCTGGTGCATTTTCCTGGTGGTTGGACCTGAGGAAAGGTTTCTGTTGTCCGTGGTTCCTGCAGTGGTTCCGTGTTTTTTCCTTGCTAGGAGTAGGCAGCTGAGTAGCCCAGGGGGTGCTGCTGGCTCTGCATGGGTGCACACAGGGATTTTGGGATGCTGGGCTCCATCAGGAGGCACTGGCAGCCTCTTCCCTGCACTGGTGGGTGCTGAGGGGTTTGCAAGCACCACCCTGGGGTTTTTATTCCTCTCCCTTATCCCCATGAACGTGCCTGGGAATGCTGACAGCTTAGCTCAACAGTGGTAGCTGTTCCTCTGTGGAGAGCTTTGCCTTTGGGGAACTTCAGAGGGAAGGGAGGAAATAAGACTGCAAGCTGGAGATGAGTGAATCAGATGGAGGTTGAGTGAAGTCTTAGCCTGGATAAGTCCCTTTCCTTGGAGCTGCCAGCACGAGTGGCAGAGGCTCCCAGGAGCTCTTCCCAGTGCCCCTGCCCAGTATCTCTGTGGCTCCCTGCAAGGGTGCCATCATCTTCTCCTCCTCCTGTGACCCCTGAGCTGGCTCTGCTCCCCATGGAGCAGGCAGCCTCCCTGGCACAGGCTCTGCACTCTCCCTTTGGAGAAATGCTGAGATTTTCTACAAAAGCAGCATCCCCAGCTCCTGGAGCTGCTGGAAAGCATGTGGTGGCTTTGTTTGCCATTCCTGCCAAGCAGGACCACTGGATTCTGGAACTGGTGGCAACAAAGGCTCTCAATCCCCTTGGCATCCCTGTGCCCTGCCCCAGCCTCACCGTGTTGGCAGTGCCAACCTTGTCCCCAGGTACTTCAGGCAAACCTTTCTGAGCTTCTCTTCAGGACTGGTGTGAACAGGGGTGTTAATCCAGCTCCTCCAAATTGGTGTTTTGGCCTTTGGGGGTGTTTGCTGCTCCTCCAAGCAGGCTCAAAGCCTGGCTGACAGTGCTGCTGCCCCTCAGCCAGAGCTGGAACTGGGCGGACTGGGGCACTGGTGAAAGAATGGGAGAAAGGCTGAGTCTGGTGTGGAGCTGGAAGAGCTGCTGAGGCTTTGGAAGAGCTGCTGGCACCTCTTGGTGGCTGCCTTGCAAACAGCACCTTCCTGCCGAGGCTCTCGATGTCCTTTTCTCTTTCTGTTTGGAATTTACAGCTGAAATTCACCTCGTTTTCTCTTAACCCTTCATTTCCCAGACCCTGCTATATTTTTTGCAGTCTGAGGACGTGGAGTGTGTTCAGTGAGTGATGGATCAGCCCAACCCTTACAGCTCGTGGGTGGAAGTGCTGGTGTGGCTCAGTCACCTTGGTCCTAAAAAAGAGGGCAGGGTTAGATTGGATTTTAGGGAGAAATTCTTCCTTGTGAGTCTGGGCAGGCCCTGGCACAGGTTGGGCAGAGAAGCTGTGGCTGCCCCAGCCCTGGGAGGGTCCAAGGCCAGGTTGGAGCAACCTGAGATCATGGAAGGTGGCCCTGGCCATGTCAGGGGGGTGGAACTGGATCACCTTTAAGGTCCTTTCCAACCCAAACTATTCCATTATTCATGCTGAAGGACCTGTGGGGTCTCAGGGCTGGTTTTGGGCTCCTCCAGGCTGTCCAGCCCCCTCTGTGGCCAGGCACAAGCTGTGCTCACAAGGACCCCACAAAGACCCACCCCAAACCTTCCATTCCCAGTTCCCTGTCACATCCCTGGCTGACAGGGACCCTGAGCTGGCCCAGGCCCTTGGATTGCCACAGATCCCAGTGAGAAAAGCAGGATACTCCCGCTTTATCCACCACATTTCCCTAACCTCTTGAAATAAAAGGCTCTTCATAAAGCCTGCAGAGGCTCTGGAGATGCTGGAACAAAAGGACTTTTTTTTTCCCCTCAGCTGCTCCGTAGAAGGCGAGAAGGCAGAAGCAGCTGGTTCTTTCTCTGTATTTACAACAGCATTAATCATGTTAGATGAAAGGTGGCATCTGTACCATGAAAATACCAATGCAAATTCAGTCAGCTGCAAAAGGAGACAAAATAACTTTATTGCCATCAATTTGTCTGTCACTGTCATCTGCAGGCAGCCCCAAATCACTGGGTGTAGCTGTGCTGCCGTGGAGCCGCTTGGCAGTATCCGTGAGAATTTTGGGCTGCTTAATTTGTGTTCTGTAGGTTTAAAAAACAGCAGTGGATTTATATGTAAGGTGAGAGCCAGAGTTAACTGTTGGCACATCCAAAGGGAAAACTACTCTATGGCCATGGCCACATGCAGTAGTCTCAAACAGCAGCCTCAGGGAGCAGCTGGGGGCTCAGTTTGCCCCTTGTATCCCAATTCTCCTTCCCCTGGGTGTGCCAAACCATGTTAGTGTTACTGCTGGGCTGAGCTGCATCCCAGGAAGGCTCATTCCCTCCAATCCTGAGTCGTGCAACAGCATTTCTGAGCACTCTGCCGTGCTGGGAGCCCAGCAAAGGGGGGCTCTGGGGCTCCTGGGGGGTTCCCAGCAGCTGGGAGATGTTCCCAGGGCTGCACTGCCAGCCCTGCCCGGCTCCTCCGTGTTTCTTTGCTGCCCCCGGGTGTGCAGGCTCCGTTCCTGCGACCTGGGCTGGGATTGGAGCCCCTTGCACTGCCAGGCTTTGTATTTATGGCTTGTGGTGTGGGGGGAACCCACCTGGAGTTCAGAGAAGCTGTGGCTGTCCCATCCCTGGGAGTGTCCAAGGCCAGGCTGGATGGGGCTTGGAGCAACCTGGGCTGGTGGAAGGTGTCCCTGTCCATGGCAGGGGGTGGAACAAGATGGGATTTAAGGTCCTTCTATCCCAAACCAGCTCATGATGTTATGATTTTGCCTGTCAGGAATGTGAGCAACCCATGGTCCTGTGGCTGGGGTTGGTGGCTGGGTCACCATGGTGGGGCTGGATCTTGGCCATTGGTGCTCCTTCAGCTGGGAAGGTGGTGGAGGTTTAATGGAAGTTTAGATGGAGCTTAGGACAACCTAATATCTGATTTTGGGGTGTTTTCCATGGAGGGCTGAGCTGGTGCTCATCCTCAGGCAGGGAGTATCCCTCTCTGCTGTGGGACTGAGGTTCTCCTGCCCAGTTCCTTGCAAGGATAAAAATATTGGACATTTCCAAAGGGTAGAAAAACCAGCTCAAGACAAAACTGCTGCAGGGACAGAAGAGGAGCAAGACCCAGAGCAAGGGTTTGCCCAGGGAGGAGGGGCAGTGCCAGGGTGAGGTGTGTGTGTCCTGGGAGGAGAAGGTTCCTTCCAGCTGGGAACGGGGAGGCATGAGCTGCTCCTGGCTGCCTTCCAGGCAGGAAGGTAAAGAGAAGGGCAGCCATGTCTTAAAAAAGCTGTTGTGCCTCCCCCTCCTCGCACACGGAGTGCAGGGGGAGGGAGCTCTGCCGTCCTGGGTGGCTGATTTAACAGCAACCAGATGGGGCTGGAGCTGCCGAGATGGGGATGGGTGGAATTGGAGTGTCCCTCGGCTGCTCTGGGGGTGCAGGGTGGGCAGGGGGCAGGCAGAGGAACAGGCAGGGCTGTCTGATGCTGCTCCACTTTGCCAGTGGCTTTCCCAAGGCTGGATGCAGAAGGAGAGGGACCAGGAGAGGTCCCCATTGCTGTCCACACTCTGCACATCTCATGTAGGGTGTCCTCCCTCTCTCCAAGTCCCTGCTGTGTCTTTTAGGGGACAGAAGCTCCCACCAGTGATCCCTGGGGTGACCCCAAGCCTCTCATTCCATGGGCTGGGATGTTGGGGAGCTCCGAGGTGGAGGCCAGGGCTGGCAGGGAGCGGGTCCCACGTTGGCACCCAGGAACCTGCAGCATCTCCCCTCCCACATCCCATGTAGGAGCTCAAAGGTTGGAGGGTGAAGTGGAACCCTTGGGCACCTCTTTTTCTCCCCCTTCTCCATCAGAGACTTTGCCCTCAAGAATCAGCACGAGGGGCTGGTTATCCCTCTCCCCATCCCTCCACCATCAAGGGCTTGCCTGGGGGGGATGTCTGGGCTTGGGGGAGCAGGGTGGGATAATGGGGGTGCAGGAGGCTGGTTCTGCTTCTCACCCAGAGGACAAATCCCCTGTTTGTGTGCTGTTTGCTTCCTGCAGGCAGCCTGTACCCGAGCTGTGTGTGAGCACACAAAGCCAAATCCCTTTTCCTACGGAGCGTTGCTGCTTCCTGCAGATTTTTTTTCCTGTCAACGAGAAATTCACCATAAAATGAATTTCCTTGGTCAGGGCTGCAGGAACTCCAGAGCGTGCCTGTGTTGTGCTGCAGAGCAAAAAGAAAACTACCATAAAATACCAGTGGTTCTGCTTTTAACAGGAGAAAGATCTGGGGATGTCTTTGAGACATCCACTGCCCCGAGGAGGAGGATGGACAGTACTGGGGGTGTGGGGTGACAGTGACATTGACTGGGTCGTGTGTGGTGAGCAGTGCCTGCACCTTGGCTGGCTAACGTGGGGAGGAAAAGGCAATCTGTTGCACAATTAGCTGTGAGCCATCTGGATTTTCTCTGCCAGTCCCTCTCTGGCCAAGCTGCTCCTCTGTCAGGAATGGCAGGGATTGCAGCAGGTGGGATATTTGCTGCACCACTGGCTGGCAGCACAGGCAGCAGGAGATGCTCTGGCTCATGGTTCTCCTCTGGCTGAGCTGTTCTCCAGCTGGGATGTGAAGCCCTGTGCTCCAGGGATGCTCTTCCAGTGGAAATATCTCTGTGTGCTGGTTCCCCCCCGAGCATGGGGGCTGTGTGGGTGAAGCTCCATCCTGCAGCCTCAGTGTTATTTTAATGTCACTTGTGGGTATCATTTTAAAAATTGATAAAAGGTTGTTATCAAGGCTGGAAAATCAAGCCTGTAGCCCCTGGGAAATGCTGGAAAGGGGGTTTTCAGTGCACTTTTTGCCTGGATCTTTGGAACCACACGTTGCAGTGGTGCTCTTTATGCAGGTGCCCTCCCTTCTCCCCTTCAGGGCCCTTGGGCACATTCCCTGTGGTGCTGGCATGGATGGGGCACAGCTGCCTCTCTGATTTTTCCATCAAAATAAAGCTGGAGCAGGGCAGTGTGGGGCTGAGTGGGGCAGTGAATGGCTTGGCTGTGTGCAGGCAAAACATACCTGCAAGTCCCACTTGAACTGAAGAGTCAGGATAAAACAGAGGTGGGCTTTTCTGCACTCTTCCTCCCCAAAAGAATATTGATTTTCTGTGTTCAAGGCCATCCCTGTTGCAGGGTTACAAAGCTCCTGTCCCTGCAGATGGCCAGGGAGGCAGAGGTGGCTGGGATGGTGCTGCTCCTCTCCCAGCTGACACTAGGTGGTAACATCCATGCTCCTATCAGCCCCTTCTCACACGTTTGGGGCTGGTGCCTGCTCTTACAGGGCTGGAGGGCAAACCCTGCAGCTAATGGGATTCCCAGATGGGGCTTTTTCCCTGGCAAAGTGAGAGGAGGTTCAAATAAGTGGAGCCAATATCCAGTTAAATGCCATAAATTACTTGGAGCAGATGATATATAGAAAGGATGGAAGTTTGAAAAATAAAGCGAGGTGTTTTGTTAAGCCATGGGTGGTCTGGGCACCAGGTCCTCATTGGATACCACGGATGCAGATGATTTAGGGAGGTTAAAAGTGGTGTAGGCAAATTTTTGGCAGAGCTCTGCCTTAGGATGAAACTGAGGGTGTTTTTGAAGGGATGTGGGGTGTTGGTTGTTGCCTTTGGTTTAAAGCAGAGGCATTTGGGGAGGGTTTGTTCTCAGCTGGGAGCTGTTCTTGGGTTCCTGTGGATCCCCTTTGGGAGCTGGGGGCAGGGGAGCCCCTGGGGACACCCTGTGGGTGACACAACCTCAGCACCCTCTTTTCCTGGGACCAGCACGTTGTAGTTCTGGGTGTCCCACCCTCATCCCACCTGCCCCTCTGTTTCCTCAGTGGAGTCTCCTCTCCAGGGCAGGAGGGGCTGTGCGTGGGGAAGTGATGTAACCAGATGGATTTCCCCCCCTCGATGATGCTGGTGGTGTTTCCTCCAGCACAGCACAATGGCTCCCATTCATCCCCCCTTTGCTGGGAATGCTGGCCTTGTTTGGAGCTGTTGTGCCCACAGATTGTTTCCTGTCCAGCTTTGGTAAAACAGACAGAAGAGAGGCTTCGAGTTGACAGGCAGACTTTGACTATGGCTTGGAAAATATTATTTCATGGGACAGCCTGTGCCTCCCACGCTGTGTCTCTCCGGCTGGGAAAAAAAAAAAAAAAAGGGCTTGATTAATGTAGGGAGATTGAAACCAGGCAAAAATTTTATACTGTGTTTTCCTTGAATGAATGGAAATCATTGTGGTCTGGGAGACAGCAGAAGACACACTGGGTTTTTCTCTCGTTCACACACATGAGATCCCGTCTCTTGCTTATGAATAGATCCACAGTGGAGCTAACAAAGGGAAAGGATCAAAATGTGGGGTTGAATCCTGACTTCTTTCTCAGATCACACAAACACCTCCTGGAAAAAACCCACCTAGTGATGAGGTGAGGGGGATTTCCACCTTTCCTGGCATCCCAGACAAATGGGTGCAGAACAAAGCCCAGCACTGCCCCTGGTTACAAAACAAAGCTGCGGGAAGATGCTTATTAAGCACCTTTTAATTAGCCTGTCCTGAAGGTGGATGTTTATTACTGCCACTAATAGGTTCCTCCCGGGCTTTCTCTGGGAAGGGTGGGGGTGGTCCCAGGGTGTGTTGTCAACAGGACTCTGAAGCAGAAGGTGGTCTGGAAGGGTTTGAGCAGCAAACCAGGATTGTTGTGTTTCTAATCACGCTTGAACCTGAGCAGGGGTGGATGGAGAGGGGGACAGGAGGAGGAGAGGGAGAGGTGAGGAGGGATGAGGAGGTTCCTCACCTCTCTGAGAGGGCTTTGGGAGAGTTGCCCAGCCCTTTCCCTGGGTGTTTCTGGACAAAAGGAATGGTTTGTGGATGAGCTGTGGTTGGGTGTGCAATGGCCCAGCAGCCTGTGGTGGAAAATTCAGGTTAGATGTTGGGAGGAAATCCTTCCCTGTGAGGGTGGGGAGCCCTGGCACAGGTTGGGCAGAGAAGCTGTGGTTGTCCCATCCTTGGAAGTGTTCAAGGCCAGGTTGGATGGGGCTTGGAACAACCTGGGCTAGTGGAAGGTGTCTCTGCCCATGGCAGGGGGTGTGGAATGTGCCCATCCTTGACCTTGGTCCCCATTCCCGTAGGATGAGGTTCTCCAGGACCTCCCCATGAAGGTCTCTCCTGCCCAGCTTTGATCTGCAAAGTGCTCCTGTTTGCTTCCTGCTCACCTTGAAATAAAAGCAAGGGCGAGGCAAAGGAGCAGAGCAAGCCAAAGCCATTCCCCTGGATTATCTTAGCCAGGTGATGCCCCACAAAGCTCACCTTGAACCCCAGGTTGGCTGGGCAGCCCCAGTGACCGAGCCTCTCTTTGCAGCCTGGTTGAAGAATAAACCCTTGGAGAGGGGAAGCAGATTGAATGAAGACATTGTGGCAGAACACGGGGCAATAATGGGCCTTTTTAGAGCTACAGCTGTTAGGAAATTGTTTGGTTCCAGGTTTTCAGGCTGCACAAAGGGGCTGCTCCGCTCCCTCGGCGCCGTTTAACAGCGATGCTGCAGGGAGGGGAGAGGAGGAAGCATTTCAGGGCTTTTCATTTTGCTCTTGGCTAATGCTTCCCAGCAGGATGCAAATGTGGGTGCCCTGGAATTGTGTGTGAGCCCCTCGATGCCACCCTGGCACAGGGAGCTCGGCTTGTGCTGGAATGCTGAGCTCCATCTCTGCATCCTGAGGGCACCTGAGAGAGGAGGAGTGAAACACATCCTTGTTTTTATCTGCATTTATAGCTGGGCTTGGATTCCCTGTGGGTTCTCTCTGCCCTTTAGCAGGACAGAAGAACAGGGTCTTTATGAACCACACTCATCCTCTTTGCCTTACTTTTGTTTTCCCTGAGTGATGGGGTTGTGTTTGTTGGTGATCTGGAGGACAAGGCAATGAATCTCTAAAAAGTTCCCCTTAAACCACTGTCCCCACCCCAGCATGTTATTTACACTGAGAGTTCCATGGTATAGAAAATAATTTTCAATGTGAAACAAGCTTCCAGTTTGAAGATTTGTACAAAAAGGAAAGAACTGGCATTTTTGCATGAAGCCATAAACATTAATTGGGAGTTTTTATATATGGACCATAATCCCAGCTCTGCTTTCAGACCACCCAGCTTCTCTGTGTGTTTAATTTTGTTTAAAAAAACCCTATTTTAATAACCTTTATAAGGTTCTGTATCTCCCTCCAGCTCCAGCCCTCCCCGAGATCAGTGCAGCCACATCATTAAATCCTACTTTATTTAGGGGTGTGCCTGTATGAATATGTAAAAATTGAAATTACTTGCATGGTGACGCTGTTTAAAATAGAATTAACGAGGTCTCGCATGAGGGTTGTCTTAAGGAGTTTAAAAATAGGTGTGTAGGGTCTTAACAGCAACCTCCTGGTGATGGCTGGATTTGGAAGGTGCTGCCAGGGAAGGATGTTCCTGGTTTTTCTGCTTCAAAATGGAGACATTCCTGTCAGGAGGCAGCTCTGACGAGGTGGGAGAGCCACAGATTCTTCTCTTTATGGCTGTTGCTGTTCTCTTGTAGCAGTTTGGGGGATTTACAGGATTCCTCAGAGCTGGGGGTCTGCAGGGTTTGGGGTGGCACCTAATGATGCTGAATTTGCTTCTGGGAAAGGGAAGATGTTGGGAGTACCAGCAGTGATGTGGGTCCTGCAGCTCTTCAGGCTGCTTTTTAGCACTGTCTTCCTCTCCTGGGGCTCACCCACCCCTCTGCAGCCAGAGCCAGGTGCCCACCAGAGCTGGGGGCTGCCCAAGGGGGAGTCCTTCTGTCAGTGCTGTCAGATCTGGGAGTATTTGGGTCTTGTGTCGGTCCCATTCCTTGGGGACAAATTAACCCCAGTAAACATGATGGGGAAACAATGCTGAGAATGGGCATTTCTGGTGTCTTCATCCATTTATGTCCAGGTTGGACAGGGCTTGGAGCAGCCTGGGCTAGTGGAAGGTGTCCCTGCCCATGGCAGGGGGTGGAATGGGATGAGCTTTTAGGACTCTTCCAACCCAAACCATTCCACGATTCTATGACTTACAAGTACCTGTGACGTTTTAGCTGGGTAGACCATAATGGTGCAAATAGAAATTGGTCTGTGTGATGGATCCTGCTTTTTGCTGCCTGCTGTGGGAGCAGGACAAGGGCAATTCCTCGTGGCTTCCATCTCCTGCAAAGGAGGTTTTTCAGGAAGCAGCTCCAGGGCTTGGTCACGTCTCCTGCTCCTCTTGCAGGTACCAGCCCTGCAGAGCCAGAGCCTGGCAAGGCTCAGTTGATCCTGGCCAGATCCTGTGCTCACAGGACAAGTTCACACTCTTGTCCAGCAGCAGGAGAAGGTGTCGAGGCTCCCTGAGCCCTTCCTGCTGCTCAGCGAGGTCAAACATGGCAAAAGGAACGTGAGGAGCTCTTGAACTGTGTCTTTGTGCTTCCCAGATCGAGGAGATGTGAACTTTTACCCTGTGCATGAGTCTGACTCATAAATCAAACAGTTACATAAATAACCAGGCAGATAAGAATAAAGATTTTAAAACTCCAGAGGAATAAATAGTCTCCAAACAATGGGACCAGTCCGTGGGATCTGGAGGTGGATCCATGTCTGCCCTCCCAGGGAATGACCTTCAGTTTCTGTCTCCTGTTGTCCAACACTGAGCTTTGGAACTTGCTCCTGCTCTGGACCAAACCTGTGTCATTTCAGCTCAGCTAGGTGGGGATCAGTCTCTTCTCCCAAGAAACAAGTGACAGGACAAAGGGAAATGGTCTCAGGTTGTGCCAGGGAAGGTTTAGAATGGATATTAGGAAAAATATCTTCATGGGAAGGGCTATCCAGCCCTGACACAACTGCCCAGGGCAGTGGTGGAGTCCCCGTTCCTGGGGGCATTTAAAAGCCTTGTGGATGTGGCACGTGGGTGAATGGTGGCCTTGACAGTGCTGGGTTAGACTTCACAATCTTAAAAATCTTTTCCTTAGAACAATTCCATGATTCTGTGTCCCTGGGATGGCTTTCTCCTCAAAACCCACAGGCGTGGAAGGTGAGGGATGAGGGTACACGATGCAGCCAGCCCTGAGTGCCCTGGCAGTGTATTTTCTGTGGAGGATGATGATGGAGGGAGCAGTGGAAGGGGGTGGTGATGGCCAGGGGAGCAGAATCCAAGCTATCCTTGGCTGGAGGAGGCTTCTCATCTCTGAGATGCAGTGGGAGGACACTGAGCTGAGGTTTGCTGGAGGAGGTGGGTGGCAGCCCCATCCTGGACTGACCCGGCACCGGTAGGGATTTGTGTTGGGAAGGCTGGAGAATTCCATGCTCTCCAGCTCAAGTTCACGTCCCGGCTGCCCCAGTCAGAGGGAGAGCAGGTTTTACGACTTCAGTCTGAGCTTACGTGCCTTTGGGAGGAATTAAGGGTAAAATTTCCTAAAATTGTAAATGTTTACAGTGTGCAGGGTCCAGAGCAAGGGGGGGCGAGGCTGGCAGGGGGCCAGGCAGCAGATGTGGCACAGAGCAGGAGCTCCCAGCCCAGGAGAAGGGTGGGAAGAGGGATGGAAGTGACTGCTGAGGAGCTGGAAGGGCAGAGTCTTGGGAGAGCAGGTGTTGGTGGATTGGGATGTGCCACACACGGCTCCAGCAGGAGCTTCTCATGGAAGAAATCCTTCCCTGTGAGGGTGGGGAGCCCTGGCACAGGTTGGACAGAGAAGCTGTGGCTGCCCCATCCCTGGAAGTGTCCAAGGTCAGGTTGGATGGGGCTTGGAGCAACCTGGGCTAGTGGAAGGTGTCCTTGCCCATGGCAGGGGTGGGACTGGATGGGCTTTAAGGTCCCTTCCAACCCAAGGTGGGGGTACCTGTTCCATCCCCTGCCTAGGATGAGGGCACATGTTGCTCCGTGCATTTCGGTGTCCCTGTGGGCGATGGGGCTGGTGGCTGCTCTCAGGAGAAGGAGGCACAGTAGGTTTATATCCTGGTGGGGCTTTTCAGTAACTTGGAACATTTGAGATGAAAAATCTCGCGTTCCCAAAGGGCGACCCTGCGGGTGCAACACCCACCCTGCTCTGTGGATTTGCCCTTTGGGATGTTGAGCCCCATGGGGTCACCAGGAGCCCCGTGTGCCCATGGATGGCTCAGGATGCTGCCCGGGGTGGGAGTGTGGTCTGGGGGCCACCAGGGATGGTGATGGGACTCGCTGCCCCCCCAGCTCCCCCGCACTCCTCGCGTGAGAGCCTCCCGTGCCAGCAGCTGTGCCGAACAGGTAGGGCAGGTATGGGAAACGCCGAGGGCCCCGCCGAGCTCCTTCCCATTCCCACCTGCGAGCCCTGATCAAACACCTCGACGGGCGGCCCGAGTGGGAGCCATGATGTAATCTTGGGAACCCAAAACAATCGGCCCTTTCATGGCAAGACGATAACAATCAAAACAGTATGTAAGGGCCTGCCATGCAAGAATACACATGCACATTATACACTGGAGGGAATTGAAAGCCGGAGTGAAAAGGGGCTTGTTAAGAATATGTAGCCTGCTTTCATAATCAGTTTGTAAAAGAATAGGCCCTTGAAAACAAGGGTTTAGGCTTATAGAAGGCTTTCTGTGCCTTGACCTTGCAAATATGCAGAGATGCCAACTTTTTTTTGAAAGTGAACTTGGAGTCTCCCAGCGTGGTGCCATAGCAGTTGGCAGGCGAGCTTGGGATAGGAGGTCCAGCCCTGGTATGTTCCCGGGGGACACGGAGTCTTTCCATCAAGCTGGTCCTCAGTGGAGCTCCACCAGGATGTCACAGATTTACCTTTTCTTCCTTAAAACTGCAGCACTGGGCCCTGCTGCAGAGGAGGATCAGCCAAAGCCAAGGCAGAGCCATCCAGCACCTCTGGCTCTCTGCAGAGGTCCTGGTGGTGTCACTGTCACTGTCATCACCCCCATTTTGCCGGTGGGGAAGCTGAGGCAGAGCTGGGAAAGGTGACGTGTCCAATGCATGTTGGCTCCTTGATCCTTGATGCTTCCAAGGACACCTGAGTCCCCTGTCCCAAAGTGACATTCCCATGCTGGCCAGGGTGCTGGTGGCAGAGCCACTAATGGGATCCCCAGGCATGTCCAGTGTGGTTTCCTCTGGGATGTGCTTCCTTTGGACCAACTTACCTTTGTAGGTTGGGGGTGAGCCACAGGTAGCCCCTTGTCTGGCTGGACACAGGTTACCTCTCCATAGAATCATTGAGGCTGGAAAAGACCTCCAAAATCATCGAGTCTACCCTGTGCTTGATCCTCACCTTGTCACCCAGCCCTAAGTGCCACATCCAGTTGTTTCTTGGACATCTCCAGGGATGGGGACTCCAAACCTCCCTGGGCAGAAATTCAACCACATGGGACCTGCTTCTACCACTGCTCTCCCAGTTATCCCCTGCCTTCCTCTCTTTAGAAACCCTAAACTTCCCATCCCAAGGATTGTCCCTGTGGCTGTCTTGGCTCATCTCTCCCTTCCCACCTCCTCCACGTCCCCCATCTCCCTGTGGGCACTCCGAGGTCCGGCTCCCCTGGGCCAGGCTGCCCCGGTCCATCTTTGTGCTTGCGTTTTCCAGTGTATCCCTTTGCAGTCGGGGGAAGCCTTCCAAGAATCCCCACCTATTTCCGTAATAAGGCGCCTTTGTTCCCCTCCTACACAATGCAGCTTTGATTCCGTCCCTCCGGTGCCGTCACCTCGACACGGGAGCCGTGGGCAAGGTGTGAGTTGTGCTCGGCTCGGCGGCCAAGAGGGACAGGAGTGTCCTTTGGGATGGTTTTGTTCCACAGCTGGAGCACAGGGAGTGCTGCTCTCCTTCGCCTCAGCACCCAGACACCTCCCGAGACACCGTGCTGGGCAAACAGAGGTGGCCCCGGGTTCCCTTCGGGCGGTGAACCGAGGCAAAGCAAACAGCAAGGCTTATGTGTTCCTGGCCTCCATGTTCTCACGGAGTTATCCTCATCCTGATGAGATTAGTGTCCCTGGGAAAGGCTCGGAATGCCCCAGAGTCCAGGAAATGTTCAGGCAGAGCTGAGGTGGGAGGAAGCATTGAAGGAAGGAAGGGGAGCATGGTCTGGGTAAGCAGAAGACCTTTGTGGGGACATGGAGTGACTGGAGGCCAGGAAATGTCATGAGGACCTTCTCAGCCTGGTGCTGAGCACAGAAGGTGCTTTCTGCCCCATGGACATCCCAAGGCAGAAGGAAGAAACTCCTCTTCCTGGGTCACTGGTGGCCTTTGCCTCTGACCACATCCTACACTGAAGCTGCCCTGGCTGCTGGTGCCCATGCAGTGGGAATTGCCTGGGAAAATGGTTAAAATCCTGACCTGGGATGGGTTGTGCATTGCTGCCTCCCTGACGAGGGCTGGGGACATGGGTGGCCTGGCCCTGGTAGGTCCCTGTTGGTGTTGGGCACACCATGACCCATTGCACGTGTGTGTGCTGTGGCACATGGCACGATGGTCACTGCAGCCCATTGCTTGCTGTGCCACCTGTAGCCCTGTTCCCATGCCCATCCTTGGCACATGCCAGACCTGCTGCACATCCAGCACTGCTGTGGAGATGTCCCAGTCTGTAGGGCTGGGGCTGGTTCTTGGGGGAAGGAGCAGGGGCAAACCCAGGCTTCTGGATCTTCCCTGGGTTACATCCCCTTCCTCCTGCCCTCGGGGCTGCTGCAGGGCCAGGGGTCAGCGTGGGGTTCCCTCCTCCCAGTGGGACCAGGGACGAGGGGGGGACTCGCCACCCTTCCCGTACAGACCCCTCCATTCACACCTCCCTCTCCCACTCCATTAATTTGTTGTGGTCGGGGCCAGTAAAAGCTGCTTTGTGCGAGGGCGAGGGAAGGAGGAAAAAAACCCAGCGCACAGACAGCGGCCCCAGTGTTTTCAACAGGGATGGTTTTCCCCCTCCGTCCTCTCTCTCTTTCCCTTGAATAATGTTTTTGATTGTAATAGGCTGTCCTGGTTAGGGAAACCCGCAGCCTCTCCCCCTTCCCCTCCCCTCTTCTGTAAACCCTGGTAGAAGTTTAAACAACCCAGAGAGATTTTTCTCACCAGTCTTATTTTACTAATAGGAAACAAGTGTTTGAGGCAGCAAAGGGAGCTTGGAGCTGCTGGCAGAGGAGGAGCTGACCCTGTGGAGAGGCTCAGGGTCCTGCCTGGAGCCCCTCACTGCTGCAGCTTTGAGCCCCCCAGGATGGTCCCTCTCTTGGTGTCCCCCAGGGACAGGTCACCTGTGGAACAAGTGACATTCGTGGAGCCCAAGGAGCCCACACCATAAACACAAGCTTCATTTGGTGCTTGAAATGTTCTTGTTCCTTCAGTGAAGGGGAAAACTCCATATCCTGATTTCCTGGTTTTCCCCAAAAGTCCAAGACTCCCACTGAGCTGGAAGGGACCCTGGAGCAGAGAGGAAGGGCTGTTCCCAAGGCTGAACATGGGTGATGCTGCTGGGGTGCTGGGAGCAGCCTCTGCATGGGGTGGCACTGGGTGGGCTTTAAGGTCCCTTCAACCCAAACCTTTCCATGATTCTATGACAGATGGACAGTTCAGCTTTCCCTGCTGGTTTTGGCCCTGATGTTTCACTTCCATCGAATCCTTACTCATGTCTCTTGTTCCCTGGCTCCCAGTAGCCTCCCCCAGGCTCTGCTTCCCACCTAACATATATATTAATATATATATATATATGTATTTGTGCTTTTTCTGTGTGGTAGGAACTTAGCCATTGGGATTGGGATCCAGAATTTCCCCGAGGGTCTGGCTGTCAGCCTGCCTTTGCGAGGGGCTGGATTTTCCACGTGGAAAGCATTCTGGTAAGCTCGCTCATCTTCTCCCAGGGAAACAAGAGCCCTCCACCAGCACCTCCTGCCCATTGATTTCCTCCTGTATCCACTGTGTTAGTCCGTCATGGAGCTGCCCTTGGAATGGGCTTGCTCCAGCTCTGCCACCTTCCCCCCTGGAATCCCAGGGAGCTGGTGCTGGGAGTGCTGCTGGTTTCCAGTGCTGAGGAAGTGTGGTGAGCTCTGCCCTGCTCCCTCCATACTCCCTGAGCTTAGATCCAAGCCCTCAGCTCCCTGGATGCATCCATGATCCCCAAAGGTCACCACATCCTGCTTCAGTACCTATTGTGGCCTCCCAGATCCTGCACTAGACATTTCTCTTTAATTTTTTTTTACTGTGTCTGTTTTATTTCATTTTTTACTCTCCCTTCTCTCCAGGCTGGATTTCAAACCACTATTATTCTTTTTCCCTTTTCCCTGAGGTGAAAAAGCCAAGGGCATGAACCCTGGGAGTGCAGGGCTGTGTTCACCTGGCTGGGTGATGGATGGGAGGGCAGGGGGAGGCTCCACCAAGCTTTGTTTTCTTTTCCTCCCACCCAGCCCCATCAGCAGAGCCGGTGCTGGGACTTGCAGCAGAATTGCTGCTGCTGGGAAGGGAGTTCCCATGGTCCACAGAGTTGAAACAGTGCTAGAGGGAAGGAAAATGAGCAGGAAGAACATGATTTGATCCTGGTTGAGGTTGTGGCCAGATGTGGATTCACAACCTCACCTCTTTGGGATTGAGTTATGCTGGTTGGAAATATTTCCTTGCTGACCCATCCCTGCCTGGGAGCTGGACCCCCAAATCCCACAGAGCTGCTGGGGGAAGGAATTGGGTCATGTCTTAATTCCACTCCTGGAAAATTCATCTGGATTAGGTCAAATCAGAGCCTGTTTCAAATAATCCAGGTGACTTGGCTTGGCATGGCCAGTGTCCGATGTGCTCCGGGCAGCAGTGGCATTAGGGAATGGGAAATGGGGGGACAGTGGGGATGGGAAGGCTGAGCCCCATTGTCCCATCAGGCTGGCTGTGCCACCCCTCGCTCCAGGGTCCCAGGGGCTCTTGGTGTTTGGCAGGTACGGGCAGCTGAGTGGAATGGTGGAGCCCTTGGCCGGCGTGTTCGGAGCCTTCGCCGTGGTGGTGGCTGAGCCTCTCCTTCCCTACGCCCTGGGCTTTGCTGCTGGAGCCATGGTCTACGTGGTGATGGATGACATCATTCCTGAGGCACAGACCAGGTGAGACCCCTGGAGACACCATGACAGGCAGGTGGGCAGGGGGAAGCAGAGGGGACTCCGGGACATCCCTTCCCTTGCCTGGGTGAGAGACGAGCAGCGCTTCCCTCCTCCCAAACAGCATTCCAGGCTCCTCGGAGCTCACACCTGCCCTCTCTCCCTGCAGTGGCAATGGGAAGCTGGCATCCTGGACCTCCATCCTGGGCTTTGTGGTGATGATGTCCCTGGACGTTGGGCTGGGATAGGGCAGTGCTCCGATGCCCAGGAGAAGACTTGAGAGCCACGGGTGCGGCGTTCGCAACGGGACACGCGTTATCCTCCGGACTGTTTTTGTACATATCTTTTTTGGATCTGGTTTGGTGTTGATTTCCTATAATTTTATATCTCTCCCTGCCCCGCAATGTCATGTTGATGGTTTTCAAAGCACAAATACGGGTGGTTCCTCCCAGATCCTGCTTCCCTTTTGCCTCCAGATTTGGTTTTCCTCTCGGGAGGGTTGTTGGACAAGGCTGGGCTGGTTTCTCTGAGTCAGGTCACGTGGGGTTTTGATCATCTTTGTTCTGTAGACGGTTAGAAGTTCTCTGTCCTGTGTCGAAGCTGGTCTGTGGTGAAGTACTGGGGCATTGGGATGGAGTCAACTCCTCAGGGAGTCTGGAATTCCACCCTTTTTTGGGAAGCAAGTGGAAGGTGTTGGAGCTAGGACAACATGTCCAACACGCCGTGGGATCACAGGTCTCCTCTGTCCTGCTGGTCCTTGGGAATGCTTCAGGAATTTTGTTTTGATGGATGCAAATAGTCCTGGCAAATAAAAATGAATTTTCTTGGGATGTCTGCAAGAGGGCAATGTCATTTATTCCGAAGTCTTTCAAAGGAAGGTGCTGTTCCGATGCGTTGTGTCCAGTGTTCCAGGGATTTCTATGGAAAAACAAAAACAGGAAAGAAGAATTTTGGTGTTTCCCAGCACAAACTCTTTGACAAGGCAAGGTGTGGCCCTCCACACTGTTGCTGATGTGCTGCCTGATGCTGGACCTGTGTTTGAACTTCCCAGGGGATTGCTGGTTTACAGCTGCTGGTTCCAGTGGGCCAGGACTCCCTGAAGAGCCAACACAGGTTTATCCTGGTGGTGGTCCTGGTCACACTTCACCTGCAGAAGAGCCTGGAGCTGAGTCAGCACCTGAGTGTGCTGGGAGCCCTCGTCTTCCTGAGCAGTGTCAAGATGAATTCATTCACCAGGATGAATTAATTATGGCACCTGAAGAGCCAGAAACATGCACTGTTGGTACCTGCCTCTTCACCTGCTGCTTTCCAAGCATCTCTTGTGGAATGGCTCTTCCTGCAGGACTGATCCCTTCCAGGCTGAGGAGTGAATCCTGCCCATCCCTGTGCCTGGTGCATGCTCAAGTGAGGAGGGAATCACCAAAGCTGGAAGGATGCTGCAAATCCCAGCTCCCCATCACTAGGGATGCTTCAATCTTCAGCATAAAAGGCTTCTTTAGACCCTCCAGTGGGAATAACTGGATCATCTGGCTGCCTCCTGCTGCTCAGTCACCCTCTGGTCCTGCTAGAGGGGCAGCCAAAGGGAACAGGTTTGAATAAACTGAGTTGGAGCTGGGCATTTTCATTTGGTTCTTTTTTTTTTTTATTGGGTTTCATTTGTACTTCATTTGTGGGTTACTCTGGATGCTACAAAACTACTGTTTGCCAATGGATTTGACCTTTCAACTGTGATTGGTTTCAATAAATGGGAAATTGAGAGTTTGCACGGATTTGTTTTCCTGCTGTAAAGCTTTTCCTCCCTCCATTCTGCTGCATTTCTTTTCTCCAGCTTAATTGTTCCTGGCTTGTCCAAGGCCCTGCCTCTTGGCCAGGAAAGCAGCTGCTTTGGGGATGAAAAAAGGGGGAAAAAAGCCAAGGCAAGGCAGTTTTGCAGTGCCTCATCCAGACACCTGCAAGTGTGTGTCCCTGCAGACTGTGGGGCTGCAGAGGTGAGCCAGGTATGTCCAGGCACAGGGAAAATTCGGGATTGTGGCCCTCAGTGGGAAAAGCAAGGGGTGTCAGGACCCTTTTGAAAACAGCAGCAGGTGTTGTCTGTCTCTTCCATCCTGGGGTAGGAGAGGGAAGGGACCTGGCATGGCTGGGAGTCAGGGTGTCTCCTTCCCAGTGCCACCAGTGGACAGGCTGCACCATCTCCCACTGCTCTTCCCCTGCTTTCCAGACACACTAGAAGTGTCTGGAGAGCTTTCAGCCCTCTCTTTTCAGCCTTAAAAACCTTCAAATCCTCAGTGGTGTCCACGGGTCAGGATTGCTCCAGCCTGTCAGTGATATTTTCTGGTTTGATTCCTGGCGTGTGGTGTAAGCTGGTACAAAAACCACATTATAGAGTTAAAGGCAGCTTTGTAATCAGATTGCTGCGAGATAATATCATGGAAAGCATTTAATCCTGCTTGGATGTAGCCAGCCCAGATGATGCTGATGCACATTGGAGCCGGAGGGAGCGAGTGGGGAGGGTGATGCAGAAAGCACGTAGGAAAATCCGTCTTTTCTGTTTGTCCCCTGGGGGGGAATGAAATTATCTCTCTGTTCCTTGGTGTGATTGAAAAGCTGGCAGGGGACCAGGCCTGAAATTACCCAGGGAAACAGTAAGTGTCAATGGCAAGGTGGAGTTTGGAGCAAAGGGAATAGAAACACCAAGCCAAAGCCTGCAAAGGGAGATGGGCTCCTGTCGTCAGATGGAGGAGCTGGGAATCATCAAGAGTCCAGGCTGGAGGGAAATGAGGGAACTTCTCCCATGGGTGGAGATGGGGTTTGGGGTCCTGGGGTGTGCTTGGCCTCAAATCTGGGCTTGGATGAGTGTCAGGATGCAGCTGAGGGACTGGTGTGGTCCCTCCCCATGCCAGGGAGTGGCCACTGAAGCCCCATCCTGTGTCTCTGCCGCTGGAATATGGGGAGAACCCCTGGACAACAGCTCGTGGTGAGCACAGAGGGAGGGGTTCCCTCTTTCCATCCTTCTGATGGGGAGCAGTGAGCCTTGGAGGTTTGAACCAGCCTTTAACTGGTCTGAAATGTCCTTTGAGGCCATTACAAGCATAATGCCACATTTTAGATGGTGATTTCTCC
The DNA here is from genome assembly GCA_013396655.1 of Campylorhamphus procurvoides. NCBI lineage: Eukaryota > Metazoa > Chordata > Aves > Passeriformes > Dendrocolaptidae > Campylorhamphus > Campylorhamphus procurvoides. The sequence goes on along the minus strand of WBMV01005602.1, from coordinate 1,023,968 downwards.
CCCCCACCCACTAATTTTTCCATAAAATTCAAACCCTTTAAACTCTTGGTGTTTATAAACAATAATAAATTTTTGCATTGGCTGGAGGAAAACTTAAACTGTGACTTGTCTCCATCTAAAAGCCTCAAACTCCAAAAAAGAGCTTTTTCTAAGCAGCCCCTGTATGTACTCTTGCAAGGGAGGTTAAAACCCACCCAAACCAAACGAGCTGGTGCCCTCCTTGCTGATGCTTTTCTGGGTGTTTTGGGGGTTTGCAAGCCCTGGAGATGAAGGGGCTGACCCGAGTGTTTGGCTGAGAATGGGAAAATTCCCCAATTCCTCCAGCCCTGGAGGTGGCTGTGCCTGGCATGGGTGAATCTCAGAGCTGGTTCACATGTGTCCTGGTGTGGGACTGTGCTCCGAGGGCTTGGAGTGCAGGGCTGAGTGTGTTTTCCTGCTCTGCCTGTGTTTCCTTCCCTTTCAGAGGCTGAACCATGGAGGTGCTGTCAGGGAGCAGGACGGGCACAGTGCCAGACTGAGCTGGTGAGAAGGTGGTGGAGGAAGCCACAAGAAACTCCTCTGGGCCCAGGAGAGCTGCCCTGGGTGAGTGTTGGGCTGTGCTTAGAACAAAGTGGAGGATGGAGAGGCTGCTGATAGCTGGGAGCATGGCACTGTCCCTGTGGTTGGCCAGGGATTAGGGCTTTGAGAGGGGATTACGTGTGGAGGTGTGTAATACAAAGCTCTGGGCTTCTCCCTGCCGTGATGTGGCTGGTGGCCTTAAGGTGAAGGAGAGCAGATTTAGATGGAGAGTAGATTTAGATCCCACCTTACTCCTTCTTTCATTCCATGCAATGCCAGGCAGCTCCCAGTGGTTGCCTGGGTGGCACGTGGCAGGCATGGAGGTTGGCACCAGGGCACAACACCTGGTCAGATGCTGCTCTTCCCTCTCCATCAGCTCCTGCCGGCCCGGCTTGGCTTGCTCCCAGCTGGAATAGGCATGGGAAAAGGCCATGGTTATGGTTGTGCACCCAGGGCAGGGAAACTTCCTCCTGAGGGGCAGTGGGAGGGCAGCTCCAATCTCTGGGACCAGTGACAGGACCCAAGGCAATGGCTGGAGCTGGGTCAGGGCAGGGTTAGGTGGCATTTCAGGGAAAGGCTCTTCCCCCAGAGGGTGGTGGGCACTGCCCAGGCTCCCCAGGGCAGTGGGCACAGCCCCAAAGCTGCCAGAGCTCCAGGAGGGTTTGGACAGTGGGACAGGGACAGGGTGGGATTGTCAGGTCAGGAGTTGGACTGCATGACCCCTGTGGGTCCCTTCCAGCTCGGGCTATTCCCTGATGAGTGCTGTGATGGTTCCATGGGGTCACACCTTCCCCAGCCTCGGTGACGCTCGGGCTGCAGGTGAGTCAGGGTGCAGGAATGGGCTCTGGGGGTGCCGGGCGCTCGCCAGCCCGTGCCGGGTGCTGCGGTTTGCAGGGCTGGGCGGGGACAGAAAACCCCAAGCGAGGGCTTTGCACGCAAAGGAACAATAATCCCATTATGAGGCCCCACGGCGTCAAAGCAAACACGGCGCTGAGCGGCTCTGGGGCGGGCGAGATGCGCGCCCGGGGTGGATCGTGGCACCTGAGTCATTGCTTAGAAAGGGATGGATTTCACCTCCCGCCCCTCCCCTTAGGAAAGAAACAATTCAAACCTGGAGACAAAATGACTTCTATTCTTCGTGCACGGCCTTTGTTGTACTTGGCAGCGAGGCAGCAATTAAAGCTGAGGCTCCAGAGCAAACCTGGGCTCCTCTGCCTGCTCCCAGCTGCCCTGGGTGCCCCAGTCCCAGCTGCCCTGGGTGCCCCAGTCCCCTCTCCCCTGGCTGTCCCAGTCCCCTCTCCCCTGGCTGCCCCAGTCCCAGCTCCCCTGGGTGCCCCAGTCCCCTCTCCCCTGGCTGCCCCAGTCCCCTCTCCCCTGGGTGTCCCAGTCCCAGCTCCCCAGCCTGCCCCAGTCCCATCATCCTGGCCCTCCACGTGCCACATTGCCTTGCTCCAGTCCCACTGTGGACCCCCCCACCTCAGGAACAATCCTGGGTTTGTGGGGCTGGAGGGAAGGCAAGAAATTTCATCCCACAGTGCCCTTTCCCCAGGGCAGATATTATGGGGTTAGCGAGGAGGTTTCACAGAATCCCTGAAAGGTTTGTATTGGAAGGGACCTTAAGGATCATCCAGTCCCTCTCTGTGCCATGGGCAGGGACAACTTCCACTAGCCCAGGGTGCTCCAACCTGGCCTTGGACACTTCCAGGGATGGAGCAGCCACAGCTTCTCTGGGCACCCTGTGCCAGGGCATCACCCTCCTCACAGGGAGGAGTTCTTTCCCAATATCCCACCTAACCCTGCCCTCTGCCAGTGGGAAGCCATTCCCACTTGTCCTGTTGCTCCAGGCCTTTGTCCAAAGTCCTTCTCCAGCTCTCCTGGAGCCCCTTTAGGGGGGAAGGCTGGAGCCTTCTCCAGACTGAGCACTCCCCACTTTTAATTTAATACCAGTCTATTTTTTAGGTATTTCTTGGCACTCTCTAAGTGGGTGTATTTACTCTTGCTGGTCAACCAGTCCTTGGAAAGCCACATACTTCTGTCTCTCCTGGGTTCCTGGGACTGCAGCTCATGGATGAGCTCCTGGTTGTCTTTTTCCTTGTTCTTTTACTTAAAAGACTTAATTTTCACTGGTCACTATCTGGGTGGTGACTGTGGAAAGGTTCTTCTCTGCCATCTCAGAGGGTTGTTCTCCATGTGGTGCCTTGGGTGTTGTGTGAGGTGGGAAATGTCCATGTGAGGGTGAAGTACCATCAGTCCAGGAACAGATCTGATGTGAATTCTCCAATCCAGAGGGCTGTTCCTAATGGGAAAGGAAGAAAAATTACACACTGTGGGATCTGCAGTTTGCACAGCTCCCACTTAGTGCCTCTTTTCTTGTTTTAAGGCTTTTACAGTGTGGAGTGCAAGAACAGGGAGAAAATATTTTTAGTATGTCCTTGGTTGAGATTTCTGGGAAATGTTTCTGTGCCTTCTAATCCTACAAGGGGGTTCTTGGGAGCAGGAAACTGAGCCTGAAGGTTTATTTTAATATAATCTTACAAAATGCTGATGATAACTAAAAGGCTTTTTTGTCCAGAGCTGGTTTGCGTGGGGAGTTGTTTCATTCTCTCTCTGGCTGTTGCCTTCTCGTGTTCTCACAGGAACAAGGAAAGCGTTCCCGACCCGACACACGCTCGTCTCGCACGCTCCTTCTGCTGTGCCTGGAGCAGAAACAGCCCCGCTGCTCCAGAGCCCGGTGGAAAGAGGAGGGAAGAGAACAGCCTGGATCTGCTTTGCTTTTACTGCAAAATAATTTCCCTGCCATAAAATCACCCGCGAGAGCCAAGGCAAGATTAGGTCATAGGGAAAAACGCCGGTTGGGAAACAATGGAGGGAGGTGCTGGTAACGGCTGGGGTGTGGGACACCCCACAGCCTGGGGCATCCCCCATCTCTGCTGGGACCCCCACCTCCTCTGGGGCCCCCACCTCTGCCAGGACTCCAGCTCCGTCAGAAGCCCCATCTCCTTCAGGACCCATGCCCCCCAGGACCCCAATTCCCTTGGGACCTCCACCTCTGCCATCCCCAGCACTGCTCCCCCAGCTCTGTGCAGGACAGACCAGCAGCATCAGCATTCCCAACCCTCCTTATATCCCTTTCTTTCCCAGAGTTAGGACAGTGAGCGCTGGAGCATCCCAGTTTCTTTCTCCCAGTGTGGTCTCTTGGTCAGGGCAGGCAGCAGGGGCAAGAGTGAGGCTGGATTTTGAACACAAATCAGCATCTCATAACATGTTTGATTTTTCTCCTTCCTCTCCACAACATGGTTTGTCCAAGCTCAGCTCTGTCAGTGGATGGACAAATCCTCTATGGGAGTCTGCAGGTACTGTGCCCTGAATCCAGCACTGCTGGTGTGGCCCTGGAGGTCAGAGACCCTCGGGAATTTGGGGGAGATGTCCTAAATCTTGTCTTGGTGAAGATTTCACAAAATGCCTCCAGTGCCCTCAGTTCTGGGTAGGGAGAAAAACCCTTTGGAGACCAGGGAAATGAATCCTGACAGCAAGGACCCCCCCAGGGCCTCCCAAATCATTAAAAAAATGAAGTTGCTTAGAAGAAGGAGGCCCAGGTGAGTGGGTGTGAAACCCCCAGGGCCTGGGTAATTGCTGTGCAAAGGCAGCACTGGTGGGTGGAAAGGAGACAAAGAGATTTTGGGGGGTTTTCCTCCCCTCCCACAGGGACACTCAGCTGAGCTGGGAGCAGAAGCCTGGGCTGGAATGCCTGATGGGATGCTCTGGTTCAGCAAGGGGCTGTGCTGGCCCTGTCCCAGTGGGATCCAGTTCTTTAGATGGACATTGGCTCAGAGTCCGTGGCCTCTGACACCAGCCCGGGCTCTCCCTGCTCCTGTAGGCTCCAGAATATTTAATTTTCCCTTTTGTGAATCTTTTTCCCGTCTGAAAAGTTGAGCAGAGCCCACCTCCAAAACACCTGCATGGGGTATCCACACCTCCCATGGCTCCAGGGGGAAACAGAGGAGATGCTGCTGTGCCTTTCCTTTAGCCAAGGAAAGATGTAGAATTCCTGAACTCTGCTGCCTCTCCATTCCCAGGGTTAGCTGTGCTCAGGTAAGATAGGATAACTGATAAGGTGAAGCACTGCTGTGTCCTTGGATGCTGTGGAGCTGCAGGAGGGACTGGGAACCTCCCCAGGCATAGGGACCCCCAGCTCTGGTTTTCCCAAGTCCCATTTGCCCGGCACTGGCTGGGCAGTTCTGACTGGAAATTCATTTCTTAGGGATATCAACCCTTCAGGTCCTTTTAATTATTAGTAGATCAGCACTTCTCAAATCAATGTATCTGGTAATACCAACAGGAAACACCAATTTCTGTTCCAGCCCTGTGAGGCAGGAAGGGACAGCGCTCCTTTCAGAGCCAAATGCTGAGTATTTAATAACAGTTATTGGATTTTATTATTTAATACAGCCAAGGCCAGCTCCACTGGGCTGAGATATTCCCATTTGGAATGGGGCGCAGTGGACACCGAGGGGGCTGTGCAGGACCTGGAGCTGCCCTGGCACGGTGAGGGTGGAAAATGCTGCTGAGATTCCTTCTGCGGTGGGGTGGCTTCTCTCTGGTCCTTTTCCTCCCTCCCCCTCTCCTTGAAGCTCTCCCAAACAAGTGCTGGTTTATGGCCGATCGTTTCCCAGCTGCACAAAGACCTCCTTGTGCCGCAGAGCTCCAGATGTTTCACATCTCACAAAAACTCCGCCACGAGGTACCTGTTTCACTGGAGCACCAGCTGACCTGGACGGGGAGAGAGCTGCCTCCCAGGCTGTGCCTTCCCTTCCCGTGGCAGCTGCCGGCACCTCCCGGCCCTCGGGAGAGCAGATGGGACCTGGGGCACTCACAGGTTGGGCAGCCCCCTAGTTTGGGGTGCAGGGGATGGGGTGTCCCACGGGGAGCAGGGTGGGAGGTGCTGCCCCAGCAAGAACGGCTCCTCGGAGGAGAGTTGGAAGGGGTCCCACCAGGGATTTTGTTCACAGAATCAGGGAAATCCCTGGATGGTTTGGGTTGGAAGGGACCTTAAAACCCATCCAGTGCCACCCCCTGCCATGGGCAGGGGCATCTCACATTAGCCCAGGTTGCTCCAAGCCCCGTCCAACCTGGTGGGCAAACAGAAAACAGAGGATTAGTCCTGGCAGTGGCCAAGGCTCCACAGAGCAGCTCTGGAGGACTCATTTACTGCCCCTGTTCACAGCTATATTCAGGTTTTTATTGCAACTGCAATTACCCTTCTCTGTCAGGATCTCATGGAGATGTCAGGTGGCACCAGATGTTCCCTCTCCTGTGGGCTGGGCAGGGAGGGCTCCTCGGCAGAGGAGGGACAGCAACACTGCTCAGTGTCCCCAGGCATTTGGGGACACAGTTTGGGGACACACTGGCTCTCAGCAGGCAGTGACCCCCTCCTTGCCATGGACCTGCCATGAAGATGAGCCCATGAGAAGTTGGAGCCATGGGGGAGGTGGTGTCTTCTCCCAGGTAACAAGTGACAGGACGTGGGGAAATGGTCTCAAGGTGTGCCAGGAGAGGTTTAGATTGACTATTAGGAAAAAATTCTTAATGGGAAGGGTTGTCCAGCCTTGGCACAGGCTGCCCAGGGCAGTGGTGGAGTCCCCATGCCTTGGGGGGTTTAAAAGCCTTGTGGATGTGGCACTTGAGGACATGGGTGAGTGGTCCATGGGGACAGGGAATGGTTGGACTTGAGGATCCTAAAGGCCTTTTCCAACCTGAACTATGATTCCTGGGATGTCTTTCTCCCCAAAATCCATGTCTGGGGAAGGTGAGGAATGAAGGCACAAGGTGCAGCCAGCCCCAGGTCCCCTGAGCCGTGTCTTCTGTGGAGGGGGCAGTGGAAGGGGGTGGTGATGGCCAGGAGAGCACCTGGTCCCACCTGGGCTGGAGGAGACCTCTGATCTTTGAGATCCAGTGGGAGGACAAGCATTGCTCCTCAGGGCTGGGAGTGGGACCCCAGGGAGGAGGCAGGAGAGCTCCCACCCTCTCCTGCCAGGACCCTTCACCCACCGGCTCTCCTGGCAGCAGAGAGGTCTCGGAGTGGCCTGACCCCCCAGAAAACGCTGCCCAGCCAAAGCAGCCCCTCATTCTCATGTAAAACGTGTGGGGGGAGGGAAGGAAGGAATCCCTCCAGAGGGGAGCAGAGCCGGGCAACTTTGCGCGAATGGAGTGAAGTAATCCCTCCCCGGCACCCCGAGCATATAAAGCACCACAGAACACAAGTGCCTCTCTGTCCCCTCTCTTTCTTCTCTTTCCCTTTAATAATCTTTCCCTTTTGTCCCCAAACGTTTCCCCCATGTCATTGTCCCCTCCTGCTCCCCTAACCCATCAGAGCTGGACCCTCTGCCTTGGAGGTGCTCCTGGTGCCACCTGTTTTTTCCACTTTATTTTCCAGGACACCTGATGTATTTATTTGCTTTGCTGATTTTTTTTTCTTCTTTATTATTTTTTTTGTTGCCTCTGGTTTAGGGTCTATTAAGTTTATTCCTTCTTCCCCTGCCCTGGGAGCCCCGGTTAATGAGTAACCATAGTGTGCTCGGAGGCAGCTGTCTCAGACAAACTGACTGAGACTTTTTTGGAGCTGCATAAGGGAACGTTTGTTCTGCAGCTTCTCAATAGATCCTTGTGCAGGAGGCAAGAAGTGTGGGGAGAGAAAGAAAGAGACACTAAATCACTGCCCTCCTCAAAAATCTCGCTGCGTGTGTGTGTGTTTTTATGCCTGTTTAGAATAGATGTTAGATGAGTCACCTTTTCAAGTTGAAATAATGAATTTATCTTCCCAGCAGAGAACACAATGTACTTTTTAACGGGGTTTTGGCTTTAAAGCTCTTTTTAAGTAACTTAAGGATAAAACACACAGCCCATATAGACCCTACCATGGGGTTGGTGCTGCAGGAGTGGGGGTTTTCTTTATCCTTGTCCCACTGTAGAACAGATTTGGCTCTTGTGGTTCATAATTTTACCTGTTCCCTTCCTCTGCTTCTCTTTTATGGAGATTTTGGATGTTTGTCTGAGATTTGCCATTGGGGTTAAGGCTGTTTTGCCTTCCCCAGGATGCCTGGCTGATGGGCCAGGCTACAGGAGCTGCATGCCATGGACTGGGTGAGTCCTGTGTCCCAGAGCCCTGGGTGACCTTGGTGATGGCACTTAAACCTTGTCCCTTCTCTGCTCGTGTCACTGAGCAAACAGGTGACGGATGTGCCTTTTCTCACACCTGCCGTGGCTTTTTCCTCCCCAGTGTGCTGGAAGTCCGTGGAGGGTGGAAGGGATGTTGGGAGCAGGCAGAGTTGTGGGATCAGGTACCAAATTATTCCTGGTTATCTTGGAATGTCAATCTTTGGGTTTCTCGTGGCAGGTGAGCCCCTCCCAGGAGCTGTGGTGGGAGTGCAGGGCTTGCCTGGGGGCTGGGGAGCATCCCATGGGGCAGGCAATGTCCCCAGCTGGCCCAGGTCACCATCCCTGCTCCTGGTCCCTGCAGATGGACTCACCATTGCTTTGCAGCTCAGTGCTGTGCTCTCAGTCTGGTCTGGGGTCCTGGGCAGCCCCTGTGCCCCCCAGGGAGCAGGATGGGCATCTCCTGTCCATCACATGGGGTCAGCACTCCAAGCCCCCATCACCGAGATGTCTGTGGCATCTCTCATGGAATCATAGAATCATTTAGCTTGGAAAAGACCTCCAAGATCATGGAGTCCCAAGAGTCCAGTCTCGTGTCAACTAAACCATATCACAAAGTGCCACATCTATTGTTTTTTGGAAACTTCCAGGGATGGTGACTCCACCACTGTCCTGGGCAGCTCCTTCCAATGCTTGCCCACCCTTAGAGTGAAGACATTTTCCTTAATATCCAGCCTCAACCTCCCTGGCACACCTTGAGGCTGTTTCCTCTTATCCCATCTCTTGTTACCTGGAAGAAGAGCCTGATCCCCACTCACCACAAGCTCCCTGCAGCAGTTGCAGAGCTCAGACCTCAGGACCAGTGAGGGCAATGAGATCCCTGCTCTGGGACAAACCCCTCCATGTGCTGTGCCCCTGCACCCTCAGTCCCTGGGTGAGGCAGCCTGTGCCAGGGCCAGGAGCTCTCCCCAAGGCTTTGCCATCCCTGCAGCCTCTGGGCTTTGCTCCAGGTCCCTCTGAGGATGTTTCCCACTGCTCTTGCAGCTGGAGCAGCCCATCCTTCCCAGGGACCGGCTGCCACACGCCTGTGGTCCAGGCTCTCATCCAGCACTGGGGCAAAACCTAAAAACATGCAACCACACTTTTCCTCCTCTTTTGCAAAAGCTCAGCTTTTGGTTTTGGTGGTTGTTTTTTAAAAATTTGGGGATTGGCTCAAGGTTTGGGGAAAGATTCAGGTTGCTTGTGTTTTACCTGACACGCAGCTCCCCGTTCCCTGGAGCAACAGTTCTTTATTGGCTCCTGCAGGCACTTGGCACTCTCAGCACATGAAATGAAAAGCTTTTTGTTTCCATATTTTGATATATTTATATATATTTAACTGGTTTGGGGAGGGTATTTGAAGGTCAGAGGACTTTCAGAGGTTACTGTGCTGGCCAGGCCCTGGGAACAGCCGTCCTGTGGGAACTCAGTCCCAGCTCACCCTTCCCCAATCTCTTTATTTTGCCAGTGCTGGTGCCCATCACTAAATGCTTTTTCTGTTGTTGTTTTTGGAAAAAATCAACAGCAAATTCCACAGTGAACTTTATAGATGTGCCATTCCTGAGCTGCTGTGGTAAAAGCAACATGACCTGGGGCTGTGAACCCAACTGTGCTCCTACAAAGGTGTTTGTACCAGCACAGCTTTTACAGGAATGAGCCTTTTCCTGGCTCCCCCCTCCCGGTGCTGCTGCGGGTCGGGGCAGGGCTCCCATCAGCTCCTGCTGCTTTCCCTGTTTGGCTGGAGGAGTCAGCAACCCAATCCTTCCTCCCTGACAAACTCTGGCCATGGGCAATTCCATATCTCAGGAATATTCCTCTGGAGAAGAACCAGTGCCTGTCCATCCTCCTGCTGGTCTCTCAGCCCCCTTTGGCAGCGTAGCTGTGACGTGGAGCCCCAAAGCCAGTCCTGGAACAAGGAGCAGAACTTCCCTCTCCAGCAAAACCCTCTTCCCTTTCCATTTGCTGTGGCACTGAGGATTTCCTCTCCTGTCACAAAGCTTAGAGCCAGCAGATCTAGTGGCCACAGTCCTGTCCCATGTTGGACTTGATACTTAAAGGTTGGATTTGATGATCTTAGAGGTGTTTTCCAACTGAAATGGTCCTGTGATTCTGTGTTCAGCAGCCCTGGGACCAAACCACCCCATCCTTCTCTCCACAGAGCACTGCAGGTCCTTGCCCTTGTGGCATAAAGGATGCTTTCAGCTGCTCCAAGCGGATCTGTTGGGAAACCACTGATTTCTGTGCCTTGCAAACATCTGGTTGACATTCTTACATCCACAGGCTCTTGTGTAATTCCCCCTATTCCCTGATCCACACACATTTTGTCTTGCTTTGTGGGCAATCCTGCCCCCTCCCTGCCCACACCACCCACCCCAACACTCCAGCACCCAGCCCACACTCCTCATTAAAACCTTGTGCTTGTTCCTCTGGCTCGGGACTCCCCTCCCCGTCTCAGCAGTGGCTGAGGAATGTGAGACAGGAATGCTGTCCTCTCCCAAGGAGCTGGGGAGGGGGGGCACAGCTGTCACTTAACCCCAAGGTCTGTGTGTTTGTGTTTGCAGCCCCTGCAGCCGTGTCTGTGTGTGCAGAGCACCCACTGCCTCCCCTGGCACCCTTGTGGCATCTTCCAACACCTTCCACCATCACGTCATAGTCTTGCAAAACCAGGGCTGGCAGCATCCCATAAATCAATGTCAGGCTCTTCTGGGAAGGACTAGTACAGTTTTCCATTGCAATTCCTTCCTCAGACCTGTCTCAGAGCTGGCTGGGGCTGTCTGGGCAGTGCAGAGGTACCTGACCAGCACCCAGGTGTTTTACACCAGTCAGAGCTTGGCCCAAAAGCCCCTGGAGCTGTGGCAGAGCCTTAGAGAGCTGCAGGCTGTTTTGGGTGATGATGTCTAACAGCTCTGTGTCCTGTGGGCATGTGGCTCTGAAGGAAATCCCACTAAAAAAAGGGAGGAAAACTTCTTAAGTAAGTTACAAAAATGGTGATTTGCCTTCTGAAATCCCAACAGGGAAGGGTTGTCAGACAGATGGTGCTTCACCCTCTCGGGCTCTGCAGCTGCAGAGACACTGCAGAGCAGTGCTGGGCTGGCATCAGTGGCCCCGTGGCATGGTGAATCCCATGGGAGCAGCACCCAGAGTCCTGCTCCTCCACATGGGCATCACCCCACCAGCCAAGGGACAGGGCTGGGCTGGGCTGGGCTGGCTTGGGGGGACACACAGAGCCCCCCATCAGAGCATTTCCCCAGCTTTTCTCTTTGCTGTGAGTTGTGTTCTGGCTCTTGCCAAACAGGTTTTAATTTCCAGAATGTGGGTATGAAAAAGCAGCACAACCCCCTCCTCCACAGCGCTCAAATATGGCTTTTTTTTCTATTTTATATACCATAAACGATGACCTTTTCCCTCCTTAAGCAGGCAGCCAACACAAGCACAACAATGTGATTTGTGCAGCGTTTCAGTTGCGGTTTCTTCAAGAAATTCATCTGGTCTCGAAGCAATTAAGGGAAGGGAAGCATTTCCACTCCGGCTTCGGGCCCTGAAAACCTGCCAGGAGGGTTTTTTTTCCCTTTCCCTCCACTTTCCCTCTTGCTGCCTCAGCCCCCCTCGCTCACTTGTCCTGGAAAATTTCTGTGGTTTCACTTCATCAGCTCTTCTGAGCACGAGAGGGTAAATGCTGACCTGGAGCAGGTGGGGAGACCCTGGCTCCGTGTCCCTGTCCCTGCACAGCTGCTGGGGTGGGACATTGCCCACCTGGAGCCAAGCCCAGCACCCAACTGGATGAGGGTTGTGCAGGATCATCCCCTCCCCTGCCAGCACCTCCTGCACCCTCAGTTGTCCTTGTGGCAGAGGGGCTGTCACTGGAGGGGACAGTGGACACAGTGGCTGCCACCCTCCTTGTGCCTGATGGTCCCTTTAGGGCATTTCCCAAAGCACGTGGCGTTCATGGGGCAGCAGGGAAAGCTCTGGGACACAACTCTGTCCTGCCGGGTGACTTTGCCTGGACTGAATGTGCTTGGGAGAACGGGACTTAAATGAGCCCCTCAGCTAACAGCACAGTTAATTGCTCATTCATTCCACGGATGGGTTAATAATTAAGATAAATTAATAATTGGGACAATAATTAAACTAAACAATAACCAATCCACGGGACAATTGAAGCACTCCGTCTCCGCGCTGAGGTTTTGGTGCGGTTACTCATTTACAGTTTCGGGGCCGGATTCTGCCCCGGGGCGGACTGGCCGTGCCAGGGATGCGACTCCCGGAGTCCCGTGATAAAAAACGGGCTTTTCCAGACAAAACCACCGGCTCTTCCCGCCGGGGATGGTGGAGAGCAGCGAGATCCCGGTGGAGAGCGAAGCCCCCCAATCCTGCCCCCGGTCCTGCCCTCCCCGCACGGGACGGAGGGACGGAGGGAGGGAGGGACGGAACGACAGAGGGAGGTGGCTCCGGGCCGGAGGGAGGAACTACAAGTCCCGTGAAGCCGCGCCGCCCCCCCCCGGGGCTATATAAGGGGGAATGGCCCGGCAGCTGCAGTCGGAGCATCCCCGGCCGCGGCGGAGGCGCTCCGGTCCCGCATCCCGGGCTCCCGCACCGGCACCTCCGCGGATATTGGCCCTGGGAGATGGGAACGGAACCGTGCCCGGCCCCCCGGAGCGGGATGTGGGTCTGGAGAATCTGGAGAAGGAGGGTCTGGAGCAGCAGGAGGAGGAGGACGAGGATGCTGCGGCTCCCGCAGCGCCGGGAGTGTTGCGGCGGGACACGGAGGTGGAGGTGGGTGCCCCGCTCGGCTCGGGGGGTCGGACCGGGGCTTCTCCGCCCCGCACTTGCTGCTGCCGGTCCCATTACACAGTGCGGGGGCTCCCCGGGGGTCCCGGTGTGGGGACCCCGTGTGCTCCCCGTCCCGCACCATCCCCTCCCTGTCCCACCGGATCCCGTCGTTCCGCCTTCCCCGGCGGCCAGGGGGGCTCCGGTACCGGGGGATGCTCCTCGGTCGGGGGGCGAGCGCCGGGGAACGGGAAGGAGTCCCGTTCGCATGAGGAGACCCGTGTGGCTGGTGTTTTTCTTCGGTGTTCTTGGTATTTCTGTTTGTTTGGGGTTTTCTGTTTGTTTTTTTTCTGTAGTGTTTAGGTGTTTTTTTAGGGACGCACACATGACTTTCCCCTTCCCCTGCCGTGGGAATACCGTGCCCCAAAGTCTCGCCCCGGGGCAGGTGCCCAGACGGGACGATGGACAAGGGATAAAGCCCCTCGTAATCCCCCGGTGTCCGAGGGGTCTCCCCAACCTCGGTGCTGGCCCGTGCGAGTCCCACTTGAGCGAGGCTGCTGATTCAGGGTATCTGTGATGCACAAGGGCACTTCTGTGTGATTTCTGGAAAAATATGAATGACTCCCTTCTTTTGCTCGCTACAACAAAAAGACCACACCAGTCTAGACCTGCAACCAATAACACACAGAAAAATGAGTGCTGTCTGCTCGCAGGGACCCGGCGGGAGGAGAACAGCAGCCCTTGCAGCGTGCGAGCCCACGGAGCGGGATGCAGGGCCAGGGATGCCTGTTTGGGGAGAGGATGTTTGAGGTTACTTTGAAATAAACAGGAGAAGCTTTTATTGCCCAGACATTGTTAGTGTTGCTCTTTGCTGGCGTGGAATGTGTTTCCTCTGAAGGGTTTGGAGACTGGAGGAATTGCTCAGCTCTTGCTAATTGAGACATCTTTTTATAATCACGGTCACAGCTGGAGGGAGGGAAGCGGGGGGTGGAGAGGGCTGGTGACTCAGGCCTTGGGAAGAAGCTGCATCTCGGTTTTCCTGGTGTTGTGAAGGGGAGATTCCAGCTTGGAGGCTGGAGCAGCGTTCACCAGGACACTGTCCTTCTCTGCTGTCAGGCAGGTGATGTTTTCAGGACATCAGCTTTCTCATTTCCCTGCAGAATTTGGTTGGGGGGAAAAAAATTTTCCTGGTTCACCTCAATCCCTCCCCCAGGTGTGGAATTCAACGTGTGGTGAGTTAAAGCCCCTGATACAGAGACATGAGGGGGCTGCAGTATTTTTGTGCTCTCCTTTTCAAAGCCTTTGCTGCAAAAAGAGTCAGATCTGCTGGGACTTGTTTTTTCTGAGAGTTTCCCAGATACTTTCCATGTTCAGGTGTCTCAAACAAAAGGTGGTCTGAGATGTGGCACCCCTCAAGCTTCACTGGATGAGTCAGTGATAACCCTTTTTGGGGTGTTGTTGGGGGGCTGTGGGGTCATTCTGCAGCCTCTCTCCCAGTGGGAGCACCAGTTTTTTAGTGGGAAGGTGCTTTCCAAGCCCAGTCTGTGTGAAGAGAAAGGCAATCCCACTTCTTGTGCTGGCAGGAGGAGGTGAAGTCACTTCATGGCCAGGGGTGTTTCTGTCATGGGGTCTCCCAGGGTGGGAGGGATGCTGATCTCTGGGGAAGGCTGGTGGGGAGCAGGCACTGGTGGGTGTCTCTGTGGGACTCAGGTGCCCTGGTAGATTCAATCACAGGAGCAGGAGGTGCTGGTGGTGCAGGAGCTTCTCCTGCCCAGGGAGCTGGGGGCAGGAGTGTGTCCCTGCCCAGCTGCCTCTGCTGAGCCAGGACAGCAGTGCTGTCCAACTCCAGGGGGATCCTCCTGCCTGCAGGGACAGGGCTGTAGGAACCATGGGGGAAACAACCCAAATGGGCTCAACCCACAGCTCAGCACCCAGTTTGGAGGCACCGAACTGGGACTGGTCCCCTTGGGAAAGGACCCCCAGAGCCCTTTGGAATGGCTGTGCTGGAGCTGTGACCTGGGGGAGGTGGATTCACCCCTTCTGGATGGGAAAAGCAGGGATGCCCTAAGACTGCGATAATGGGTGGTCACACTGTCACCAGCAGTGGAAATTACAAACTGTTTGAGGACCAGCTGCAAATTAAACTATATATTGTGGAGGTTCAGTGGTCTTGGAACCAGACTTAGGTGCCACCTTCTCTCACCTGCCTGCCTCGGGATCAGTGTTACAGGTGCAGAGCAGAGAGGACTTGGGGGATGTTGGGACCTTAGGCTGGGTCCTGACTACTTTTTGGGATGCTTCTGCCTGCAGCCAAGCATGGCTGTGACATCTGGATGCCAACCTGGCTCTTTTGAGAGCTGGATTTTGGTGTGTATTCCTCTTGTGCCTGATTTTAAATGTATTTGGTCGAGCAGAATCACTTCTCCTTGGTGATGGGTGTTATTAGTAGCAGCTGGCTCAGATCTCGACAGTTTTACACTCAGGTTCCTCTGTCTAGAGGGCTCTTCTCTACAAGAAGGGATCAGAGTGCCTTAAATTTTTGGAGATCAAATGTTTGGGGCCACACCCGCTGCCCTCCCTCTGGCTCCCTGAGCCCGGGACAAGGGGGGATAATGCCAGGAGCACAATGCAGCCTGCTGGGGGGCTTTGGGGATTGTTTGAACTTTGAACAGCAAAGCAAAGAAACAAAAGAGAGGGCAAGGAAAGCCCAGGGCTCTGCCAGTTACCGCGGCCGGCCAGAAACTTGGAGCTGCTTTACAAAGGGTGGCCTTGTTCAGAAGGGCTTATTTCATCAGAAAGATGTATTTAAAACAAAAATGAAGGGGCAAATGCTAGCAGAAAGTCCCCCATGTTAGTGTAAACACTGCATGAAAACACTTTTATTGCCTCCTATAACTCCCTAATAAATACTGTTCCCTTTTGATGAAAGCTCTTAACACAGGATTAGGGTTTACAGTGCGCTGCCTTATTAGTCCCTGGAGACAGAGCTCAGTGTGGCTCTGTGTCCTGCTCTCAGCCTTGCCACAGCTCCAGGCTTTCCCCTTTCTTGCCTTTTGGTTTTCCCCCCTCTGTGGCAGCATCTGAACTGCAGGCAGTGCTTTCCTGGCCCAGCACCCACGAGGAGAAGGGGGTGAGTGTGGTCAGGGAGGTTGTTCTGCCCTCGGGTTCCTCTCTAGGTGTGATTCTCCCACTCGGGACTGATGAGGTGTGAAGATCCCCGGCCCCAGGTTGTGCTGCACCCATGCCCTAAGAAGGGAACATTTTTTGAATTCAATTGGCTCCTCTTTCTGCCAAGCCACAGATGTTTTTTGAGGGCTAAAACCTAAGCCTTTAAATAAATGTGTTTGATCCCTGGGTGGTTGTGCAGCTTGCCTGAAAAAAAAACCAAACCCAACCAAAACTCCCTCAGAATGGGTTTTGTGTCAGGAGCAAATGTTGTCTAGTCAGGATTCTTGTAAAGCTTATTCCTCTGGGGTTTTATTCCTGCTTTTTCTCCCTGGGAGGGGATCAGAGCTGTCATCTGTCTCATATGGCTGTAGGAAAACCTTCTGTGGTCTTGTGAAGGAGCAGAGCTGACTGTGCTGAGCAAAGCTCAGCCTAAGGCAACCTTGAACCTCTCTGACAGCATGACTTGGTCCCCAGGGCCAACAGGTTTTTGTGTGGTACCATACAGGAGCTTTAGACTGGCTTTGAGGTGCTGCTCTGGACTTCCTGAATGTGTCCTGTCCAGGGTCAGGTGGAGGAAGGTGCTCTGGGACCAGTGTCACATCATCTCCAGTCTGGGATGGCTGAGTCTTCACTGCTGTCACTGGAGTTTGCTGCAGCTCCTTTAAACTGTGTTTTCTGGCCAGGATATTTCAGAATTTTGGAAGTTCTGCCCAAACTGCTGTGAGGACACACACTTGTGGTGTCTGGGCTCTCGCTGGCAGGCAGGAGGTGCACTGAAGGTCCCTTCAGGATTTATAGGCTGAGTGATGAGGGTGCTCTGTTGGGTGAGGTTCTCCCCTGCCCATCCTTGTTCCCCGCAGATAAGCTGAGGGCTGGCACTGGCACATGTCCAGGCAGGGTGTCTGTGGAGGGACAGGAACCTGCTGCTGCCATCTGGGACCTACCTGGGCTGCCAGTGACACCAAGAGGCAGCGTGACTCGCTCTGGATCAGGATGGTCAGGGATGGAATGAACTTGGGAGTGATCTCTGGGAATTAAAGCTCTCAGGAGCTTCTCTACACTTCCAGACTATGGAGAGCATGTCCCTTCCCTGCTGGAGGGGTGCAGGAGCTGCAGCAGCTTTCCTTGTGACCAGCACTGCTACCAGCTTGGTGTTGTGTTTGTTTCCAGCATCTCCTCAGCAAGTGGAAGTGAAGAGGCCATGAGGGAGCCTGTGGAATGAGGTCCTTGCACACCTCTGGAGTGACAGTGTGATGAGCAGGGCTCAGTTTGGGAGTGGGATAACTGAGCTGTGGTTGCTGTGAGGTGCCAGAAATGCTGCAGTGCAGCCCATGTAGGCAGGAGGGTCCTGCTTGGCTTGGCTTTGGGGGACACGAGGGTGGTGGGAGCTGATTCGAGTCACCCTGGAAGTGGTTGGGATCTGGAGTGGTGCTAAGCTGGAGGTGAATCTCCTGTGCCAAACTGCTTTGGTTTAACTCCTCTTTGTGGCCTGTGTAATGATGAGCTGTGCAGAAAACCCGTGGAGGAAGAGCTGCTCCCCTGGAACAGGCTGGCAGGTGTCTCCCCACCCCTGTTTTCCCCAGACATGCCACCCTCTCTCTGCATGGGTATGGTGTATCTCTGGGGGACAGTTGTTCCTGCATCCCTGGCAGGGTGGGTGGTGCCATCCTGCTCCTCCTGGTCCATCAGTGGGATCATCCCAACCAGTGGTCCTGGGATGATCCCTTCTCTGCAGCTTCTTCCTTCAGAGGCAGGAGGACCTGGAGGCAGCTGGTCCTGGGGAGGAGAAGGTGGCTCGTGGAAGTGGGACCTGTGGGAGGGAGAAGAAGGGTCTGGGCAGTTCCTCAATAAACTGGCAGTGACCATCACCCACCCTCTGCCTGTCCAAATGGAATATGTCAGATGTCCCCAGCCCAGGGCTCGGAGGGGGAGGGAGGGGAGGCAGGCAGAGCTTCCCAGCCCAGCCGACTGGATGGGAAATAATGATCCCCTTTTTATAGCTTCTTCAATTGTTCCTGAAAATCCTTTTTAAAAGGAGGAAAGTTCCTTCCTTCCTTTCAGCTCCCGGTATCTTTAAGAATTCGCTCTATTGTGAGGCCAGGACAGAGACCCTTCTATGAGGGCTGCCCAGGCGCTCCTCAGAGCCCCCCTCCCCGTGCCCCCTCCCACCCCATCCCAACAAGCCCCCATTCTCCTCTGAAGAGGGTCCCTCTGTCTAACGCCAAGTAACTCTTAAGGGTAGCATTTATCCTCGGGCACTCAGCTCACAAAGAGTGCTGGAGTGTCAAATAAACTCACTCCAGCCTGCAAAGAGAAGAGGAAGAAAATACAAAACCCCCTTTATTTCCACCCCTGCAGGGAAACAAATACGGACTTTGTGCTGGTGAGCAGCGGCGCCCTAACGAGGCAGGGCAGGGGCTGTGCTAATGTGCATCCCAGAGCACTGTGTGGCCACAGCACACGTGAGGGGGTGTGCAGGGACCTGGCAGAGAGCAGGAACCCAAAATCCTCCCCAGGAGGTGCTGGCCATCCTTGTGCCTGCTGCCTTGTGGGCAGGGGGTCCCTGCTCCCTCTGCCACCCTGTCAGTGACTTCCATGGGTTTGGTTAAGAGGGATGCAGGGAGGAAGATGCTGGTTCTGCCCTGGGTGCTCTGCTGAGGTTGTCACCAAAGGTAAGGGACAGCGTGCTTGGACACACCTTCAGCAGGTCCTTTAAGCCCTGAGGGGCTCAGCACTGCTGCAGGTGGTGGTTTCATCAGGAGGGAGTTCAGCTTGGGAATTGTCACCTTTTTGAGCACTGTGTGCTGTATTTGTCGTTGCTGCTGTGTGGAGGAGATGTGGTGCCCTACAGAGAGATCCCAGTCTCTTTTCTGTGGTTGGGTTTAAACAGGAATCCTACGTGTCAGAAACCAGTGTGACCAGTACTGACCAACTGGGACAGTAACACCTTGGGGAGGAATTGGCTGGTGCTCTCTGCTCCCTGGGGATGTGACCACCAGTATGGCCAGTGCAAGGAAAGTCCTGCTTGGCCCTGCCTTGGGGCACAATCCTGGCATTTTAATGCTGAATTTGGGGATATCTTGCAGTGTGATGTGCTCAGGTGCCCTGTGGCTGACAGGGGAACAGGGACTGGAGACAAGGGGCAGCTCTGGCCATGCTGTAGTGACCAAGGTCACTTCTGCTCCCTCATCCTGACATTTGTTTCTCCACAGGTTTTGGCATCTGCCTCTTCAGGAATGACAAGTTCCATCGGCCACAACCACCATGGGACTGTCCTCCTGCTGGAAGCAAGGAGACCAGAGCCTGTGTGTGGGACTGGGACTTCTCCCCCTCCACCAGGGGCCTGAGCCAAGAGGATTTGTCTCGGAATGGTTCCTTTCCACTGGGATCTCTGACGTCCCAACCCCTCCTGGACTGGTTTTTGGATGCTCCCTTCTGTTTGCAGCTGGGAATGGCAGAGCCAGAGGGCTGCAGGCACCTGCTCCTCTCCAGATCTGGTGGATTACTGCTGTGGGCATCTTCTGGTGGAACTGGCTTTGACATGTGAAGTATCCCAATGGACGGATGTGGAAAAGCAGCAGTTAAATCCCAGTGCTGCAGGTCCCTCTTTTTTTCTGGGCTACTCTGAGCACCGTGGCTCTGGAGGAGGGAGGAGTCCATGCTCCCGTGGAGGACAAATCCTGCTGGTTTTAGGTGAGTCAACAAGATGTATTTTTCCCTTATGTTTTTTTAAAGCAGCTTTAGTGGGACTTCTGTGACAATGATATTTTCCCTTCCTTGAGAAAACAAAGCCAATTCCAGCAACCTGCTCTAAGGGAATGGGGGAGTAGACAGGCTTGTTCCTGACAGCTGAACTGCCTTCCCTTGCCTGTTTTAATCAGAGCAAGAACATTTCAGTGCTGTTTGAGCCTGAAAACCCTAATAAGAGTTTGCTTCCTGGAGTTTTATTGCTGAGTAATGAACAAAGGGGTTAAAGGCTGCAGCTCTCCAGCAGGTTTTCCTTTTGTTCTCTGGTGAGGGGAACCCTGCTGCTTTTCCACACCTCCAAGCCTGTGGAAGGCAGTGGTGGTGGCTCCATGGGAGCCTGGACAGGCTCACTGGGAACAATGTGTGGCTTGTCCCGAGGGTACCACGGGGCTCTTGATGGATGCAGGGGATGAGCTGCAAGGTTCCCTTTGGAGGGGAGGGTGGTGTGAGCCTCCTTGGCATGGAAAATCCACTTTCCTGCTAGAAAATGGTGCCAGGGCTTTGGATTTCAAGGGGACAATTCCTGGTGTTGACATCCTGGTGTGATGTTGGGAGAGGTGCTTGAGGGAGCAGCTGGGGATGAGGGAGGGTTAGACAGAGGGGGGCTGCTGCTTGGGTGGGGAATGAGCTGGTGATCCCTGGGCCAGGGCAGGTGGAGTTTGCTCTCACCAGCCCTTTGTGGTGCCTCCTGGCCAAAGGTAAATGCAGTGGTCCTGCCTTGGTGTCCCCCTGGGACTGGCCTGCAGTGACACTTGGCTTCTGTGGTCCCTGTGTGCTTTGGGGAGGACATTCCCCTCCAGTCCCTGTTCCCAGTAAAGGCTCTAACAAACCTTTGCTCTGAACTGGGGAGGGTCCAGCTGGGTTTTGGCATAGGGAGCAAAACTGACCCTTTTGCTTGGGGAGGTGCTGTGTTTCACCCTGCCCAGGCTGCTTTCTCAGGTGTGGATTTTTCAGAGTGATCTTTCCTTTGGGAGAATGAGGCTGAGAAATAGGAATTGCTGCTGGGAAAGACTTGGCTTTTAAAAATAGATATCTGCTTTTGGTTAGGGCTCATCTGTTCTTGTTTTGCTGGTGCTCAGTCAGTCCAAGAAGGCTGATGCAGCCTGGCAAGGGGGTGAGCTTTGTCCTGATGTCTGTGTGGAAGCAGTGGGGCTGTGGACATGTCCTTCAGGGGACTGTGCTAGGGTGGTTATAGGGGCACAGAAAAGGACTTTAAAGCTGCTGCTCTTCCCTTTTATTGAACACAAACCCAGGAGGATCTGGTGTTTGCTATTCCCAGACATGGTTCTGCCAGCTGGGTGCTCTTGGGATGGATGGAGATAGCAAATCCAGATCTGAAGGGCTGAAGATGCTTTTGCTTTGCAAACTCCCAACTGTTTGAACAGAGCTGGGTTGTTCTAATCTCCCCTGCTTTGTCAGTGTCTGACTGGTGCTGTTACAGCTCAGTCTCTTCCCAAACCCTTGGGATTGTGGTTTTTCCTTGATCATCATATGACTATACCAAGTGCTTGACTTCATCCTTTTACAACATGAGACTTTGGCTTCCTGTGCTGTGCCTGCCTCTGAAGTGCAGGCAGGAGGGATGAGACCGTGCACATGACCTTGCTGAGAGTTCCACATCTATGAGTGCTGAGCTCTTTGTGCTGGAGGGAAGGCAGAGACTTTGTACAGCCTGAGCTAATGTAAAGCAACCCAGACCTGCTTGGCTGCCCTGCACCAACCTCTGTGATCCAGGGCCAGGCTGGTACGTGGAGCTGGGCTTTGTTCTTTGCATCTTTCCTCTTTTGTTGAGAGATTCCCTGTGGTTTTTAGGAGTTGGATCCCTGGTGCACGTGCTGCTGCTGAGGTATCTGGTGGGTCAGGCAGGCTGTGGTGGCTGAGTCCTGTTCTGGTGCTCTGCTTCTGTCTGGATCATAGAATCATGGAATGGTTTGAGTTGGAGGGGACCTTAAATTTCACCTTGTTCCAGCAGGGGCACTTTCCAGTAGACCAGGTTGCTCCAAACCCTGTCCAACCTGGCCTTGAAATCCTGCAGGAAGGATGAACTGCCATCCAGCTGCAGAGATCCTCACCTCTAGCTGCAGGCACCAAAAGATTTTTATCATGATCTTTAGCAATCCCTGGTAAGGCCTCTGGCCTGTGAAATATTCCTTATCACAGGCTCTTTCTCACCTTTGACTGCTCTGTGCAGGTGCCTCTGGTCACCCCAGGGCAGAGTGTGTCCCAGCAGGACTGGCCCGAGGGACACTCCAGTGCTGCTGGGGGCAGCTGAGGCGTGGGCTCAGGGAAACCCACAGGCAAGTGGCCAAAATGCTTTAGGGACTCACTGTCCCTGCTCAGCCCTTGCCCTGTGGCATCTCATGGAGTCACAGAATCATTTCTGTTGGTAAAACTCCCTGAGGTCATTGTGCCTGACCTTTCCTTTAGCACTGCTAAGGCCACCCCAAGTGCCACGTGTCCCCCCCTTGGAAGGGTGGTTTCCCATGGCTGCCCCTCTTGCTTGGTGTTTGGGGTTTGGTGGGATGCTGGATGGCAGTGGGGGCTCGGGAGCACGCTCGGGACCGCGGGGGATGCTGGATCCCCTTTGGGAGCACGCTCGGGACCGGGGGTGATGCTGGATCCCCTTGGGAGCACGCTCGGGATCCCGGGGGATGCTGGATGCCGGTGGGGAGCACGCTCGGGACCGGGGGTGATGCTGGATCCCCTTGGGAGCACGCTCGGGATCCCGGGGGATGCTGGATGCCGGTGTGAAGCGCACTCAGGATGCCCATCCCACCGATGTCGCTCCTGGGCGCTCGGTGACACCTGGCGGCAGCCGCGGGCAGGGCTGGCAGTGCCGAGCGGGACCCGCAGGGGGCGCGAGGGATCCTGTGGGATCCTATGGGATCCTATGGAATGGTTTGGGGTGGGAGGGACCTCAAAGATCATCTACTTCCACTGCCTAGATCGGGTTGCTCCAAGCCCCGTCCAACAAGTGTCCAAGTGGCCTTGGACACTTCCAGGGGTGGGGCAGCCACAGCTTCTCTGGGCATCCTGTGCCAGGGCCTGCCCACCCTCACAGGGAAGGATTTCTTCCTAATATCCCATCTAACCCTGCCCTCTGCCAGTGGGAAGCTGTTCCCTCTTGTCCTGTCCCTCCATTCCTTGTCCCAAGTCCCTCTCCAGCTCTCCTGGAGCCCCTTTTAGGCTATGGAAGGGGCTCTCAGGTCTCCCCAGAGCCTTCTTTTCTCCAGGAGAACATCCCCAGCTCTCCCAGCCCGGCCCCAGGGCAGCGCTGCTCCAGCCCTCTGCTGTCTGAGCTGAAAAGGCTGGGGAGAAAGGGATGGAGAAACCCATGGAGCAACCAGTGTCTTTGGGAGCGGCACTTAAACAGGGCAGATGAAGCGGAATACAGGGGGAGAACAGTAAAATTGGTATTTGCTGTGTAAAAAAAGTCGCGGGGGGATTTCAGCAGCTTGGCAGCGAACCGACGGGGCGGGCACAGCCCCGAGCGCCGGACGGTCCCGCGGCCGCTGGATGGCAGCGGAGCCCCGCGGCATTCCCGATCCATCCCCCGCTCCGTGCCCCGCTCCTCCCGGAGCCCCGCGGCATTCCCGATCCATGCCCCGCTCCTCCCGGAGCCCCGCGGCATTCCCGATCCATGCCCCGCTCCTCCCAGCCCCGCGGCATTCCCGATCCATGCCCCGCATCCCCCGCTCCCCCTGCACTCCACTTCACCCAGAGTGGCCGGGCAGGGGACTCTGCTGGGGACTCTTCTGGGGTCTTTGCTCAGACCCAAAAGCAAGTAGCTGTTCAGGAGTTGGACTCGATGATCCTTGTGGGTCCCTTCCGACGCTGGATATTTTATTCCATGATTCTCGAGTCCGGAGTGTCAAGGCAATAAGGGATGAGGCTGCAGAGGGAGCAGATCTGGGAGGATAAACATGGTATCCATGGGTCTGCTTTTAGGAACACTGTTATACTGGGTCTGAAAAGCTCCTGATCCATGAGTGTGACCTGGAAATGTGGGTGCTTGGGAATTGGGGAGTGTGGGCAGGGGCAGGAGGACACTGGGTGGGCAGCAGGCTGGTGTTTGGGTGAGGATTGCCTTGGAATGTGATCCAGAGGCATCTGCTGTCCCTGCTGTCTCCACACTCTGAGCAGGGCACCTACACAGCATTTCTGGAGCTGGGAGTTTGCATGTCAATGTGCTGTCTTCTCCCAGAGGAAGGCTTGGAAAGCTCCTGCTCTGCCTCTCCCTTTCGCATTGATCTTCCCCTCCCTTCTCCAACTCCCCCAGGACAAGAGGGGTTGGGAGCGTTGTCTGGCTCTGCTTCCACATGGCTCTGTCTGGAAAGGGGTGAATTATTGCTGGATAAACCCGCGTGTTTGGCTGCCTTGAAAAGCACTTCCAGAGCAGTCCCAGACTACTTGGTCGGCACCGTTCACGTTGAAAGGTTTCAGTGTCCAGGCTCCCTCCTCCATGGCTGGAGCCAACTGCAGATTCCACCAGCGCTACCAGCCCCAGGGCTGGGTTTCCATGGTGAATGCATTTGGGTTCTGCACCTCAAAGGCTGGAGTTTTTGGGAAGTTTTTAGCTGGGAGTGTCATGGTTTGTCCATCCTCTGGCTGCTGCCCTGGGGGGACAGCTGCCTGCCCAGCAGAGGGACTTGAAAGGACAGACCCCCCAGCTCTGTCCTCACACTGCTCTGGGCTCCAACACCCCTCTTGGGTCTGCCCTGGGACCTGTGTTTCCTCATGCCAGGACCTGTCCCTGCCGTGCTGTGCCCCTTCCAAGCTCCTTCTGCTTGCTTTTACAAACCACAGCAAACCTGGTTTAATTTGCCAAGGTGCTGCTTCAACCCTCCTGTGTCAAACCCAAATGAAATGTTTTTACAGGGACTTTGCATTCAATGAGTTGCAAGTTGAACCTTCAAGTAAATGAAGTTTGTGTGTTTGGCCAGGACATCCCCCCCTCCCAGCCTTGTGTGTGTCACTGAGAGGCAAAAATCTTACTTAAAACCCATTATTTAGGCTTTCCATGTGTTGCCTCACCTGCTTTATAAAGAAAAAGAGTTTTTGAGTTTGTATCTTTGCCCTTCCTCAGGGTACATCTGCCCAGCAAGGACATCTCCCGTGCCCCCAGAGCTGTGCTGTGCCCTTGGCCTCTGGAATGCTCTTTTCATTGATATTTTCTGGGAACAAAAATGCCTGCTTTGTATCCACTGCCCCTTTCTTTCCCCACGCAGAAGGGGAGGGAGAAAATGACTAAAATATTTTCTTGTAACAAAAGGCTGAGGGTGAATCTAGATCAGCCATTCTGATCCATTTCAGGCCAAATCTCCAGGGTTTTCAGCGGAGAAATTAAAACACTGGAGCTTTCTCTTTTCTTCCGAAGAACAAACAGGAGCGGTTACCACTTCCTCCAGCTCATAAACAAAACCAGCCCGACGTCTCCAGGAGAAACCCTGCCAAGAGACTTTCCTTCCTAATTGTTTGATATTTTTTCACTTCTGATTAGTATTCGGGAGTGCCTGGCACACAAGTGGGAAGTTTCAGGAACAGGCTGTAGATCTTGCTTCAAGCAAATCCTTCCCTCTTTTTTCCATCCTTAGCCCTCCTGTCTGTCCCCCTTGCCCCCTCCCTCCCTGTTTTTTCCTGCTTTGTTTTCCCTCATTCTTCCAGGGCTGCTGGTGGCTTTTGGCCACCAAATCCATGGCAGGGGGTTGGAACTGGATGATCTTTAAGGTCCTTTCCAACCCAAACCATTCTGGGATTCTATGAATCTCCGAGACTTGCTTTTCCATTTGAAGCTTTGCTGCACTTGCATCTCTAAAGGCTTTTAGTGACCTGCCCTTCTGCAGTTCCTTTGCTTCTAGGCTTTTTTCTGCTCTTGGGAAGGAGCCTTGGCTGGGCTGGCTGCAGGGGAATTCCCTTTCCCAGGAGGAAGGGGCAGGTTGGCATTTGGGGCAGGTTTGTAAAGGCTATAACAGAATAAAGGGTGCAAGGGATGGGGCTGAGGGGGAGTTTCACCCTACACAGTGGGATCTCCTCCATCTGCCCCAGCATCCTCTTAACTTTGTCTCCAGTAAAATTGTGAAAGGGTGGAATCCTGGGAGTTCTGTGGGGCTGCTGGCTCTGTCGTGGGACAGTGACTCATCTGAGTCCCTGGGGAGACAGGGATAAGCAACTTGTTTTCCTTTCACCTCCAACATCCTTCCCGAGGAGTCTGGCCTGTGCCTGCTCCCAGTGCTCCTGCCCGGGGGGATGAGCTGCTGCCCTCATCCCACTCTTTCAAGTTGCTTTATTGTGCAGGGAAGCACTTTCCCACATCTCTGGTTTGTGGCTGGGTTTTCATGTGCAACATTGTGCTGAGTTTTGTTCTTGCATCATGTGCTGGAGATTAGGAAATCGGTAGCGATAATAAATATCGCTGAATGAGTGGGTGTGGGCAGGAGGGAGGGAGAAGAGTGATTTAAAGGGCAAAGGAACTGTGTGTTCCCCATGGGCAACACTCTCTGCAGGGATGAGCCAAGCTTTTCCCTCCTCTTGGTGCAGGAGGCACCTGTGGGATAAAATAACTCATTTGGAGTGTGGGGTTGGAAATGCTCCTCTGGGAAGCTCCGTGTGTGTACCTTGAGCATCCCACCTCTCCTGCCAAGGGTGGCCTGAAATTCCCTCCCAGCTGCCTCCAGCCCTGCTGGCTGGTGGGATGTCGGGATGGAGGGTCCCCGTTAGTCCTGGGCCGTTGTTTGGGATCAGCTCTGAAATGCCTCTGTGGAAACCAGTTTGTTGGGTGTCTGGTGTGTGCTCCTGCCCCTGGGAACACGCGGCTTCCACTCGGTGACTCAGCCTCAATTTCTTCATCGTATAAACAACCACGGTGGCTCCGGCTTTTCTCACGCTTTCCCTGCCTGGTTTCCAAGGATTTTATAAACCACTGGCTCCCTGGGGCTGCCACCCCTCTGGGCAGGCAGGTAAAGTGGTGTTTCCTTCTGATTCATTATCCAGGAGGGGAAACTGAGGCTCTGGAGGATGAAGTAACTTATCCCAACTCATGTAGGGAATGGAGATGGTGCCTCCGTTCCTTGCCATCTGCCCCGTGCTGTGTTTGGCACAGAGGGGCAGAGCCATGACCTTGCACTGCTCTTCCTGGTTTTGAGGAGAGCACAGAGGTGTCTCTGGACGCAGCTTTCCCATTTCCATGAGCACTGTAGCTGCTGGGGAAGGGCATCCCAGGAAAGGTGCTGCAGGAGCTGTTTTTGGGGGGCAGATCCTCCCAGAGCTCCGTGCCCAGCTCAGTGTCTGAGCAGCCTGAAGGTGGTGTGAGGGCTATTCCTGTGGGGCAGGAAGATATTATCCCCTTTTTACAGACGGGAAGGGCGGCTCACACAGCACAGGAGGATTAGGGCTGGGATTTTCTAAAGCCTCCTGGTTAAGAAGACTGGGACTTGCAAGTCACTTAAGTTGCTCAAGAGCCCATGTGTGAAATTCCTGGCTGGACTGCGATAATGAGCTCAGGCTCTATGACAGTCCAGTACATCCCAGCCCTCCAGGAGCAAATCAATGATTGTGAACCCCTTGAAATGTTTTTGGAGCACAGCTTCTTTCTCCTTGAGTTTTGCCTGGTGACATTTCCATTTTTGGTTTTGTTTCCTGATGTTTGCCCTGTGACTGAGCTGGGATGGGGTGGGAGAGGCTTGGGAGAAGCCCTGGGATGGGGGTGATAAGCAAATCTTTGAAAGCAAAGTTCAGGCAAATCTCTGAGCAGGTGGGGACCAGGCTCCTCTCAGTGGTGACACATCTTGGAGGTGAAGGAGCAGCTCTGGAGCTCTGTTTGCAGAGCTTTGGGGGGAACCTACCCTTGTCTTTGCTGGGCAGTCTCTTCTTGCTCTGTTGTAGCACTGCTGAATTGAGGCATCAGAGCTGTGTGTGCAACTTTATGATAAAGGAAACCTGAAGTCAGTTTTTAGCCCAGGCTGGTTTTCCAGCTGGGATGTGGGAATGGCTGGCTGTGGAGCTGGACAGGCAGTGCTTGTGGCTGTGGCTTCCCTTCTGTCCCAGGCAGTGCTGAGGATGGGAATGGTCTGACTTGTCATGTCTGAGGAGGGAGAGTTTGACTTTTTCTTTTGTAGTCTTTTGGAATGGGGTGAGAGGAAACAGCTGTTGCTGGATATCTGGGAAATCAATCCAATTTGTACAGTTAAAAACCCGCAGGGGCAGAGGAGCCTGAAGGCAGGAGGGTGAGGCACCAGTGCTGCTGGGACATCTCCTGGTTGGGCACTTGGGTAAAGCTGTGCCTGAGCATTTTGTGCTGACGGTTTTTGGTATCTTCCAGCACTTGGTCGAGTGAACTCTGTGCTGACCTCCCCTTCTTGGCCAGGACTTGGCCAGATGCTCATAAAACCTGCTTTCTCTAACTCCCCAAACTTGTTCCAAGAGGTTTTGGCTGGTTTGGGGAGGTGTGAGTGTTTGCAAGACAACAGGATGTGATCTCTGGTAGTTGGAGGGTGACTCCCCCCACCTCCAGTCCTGCCCAGCAGCTCACCCAACCCCATCCTCATGTGCAGAAGGGATCCCAGTTGCATCCTGAAAAGGGATTTCACCAGGAAACTCCCTTAGAGCAGGACCCTGCTGTGTCCATCCCTCCCTTGGTCCATCTCCAGCCCCCAGTGGCAAACATCTGATCAGGGGGATCACTTCCTTTTTTTTTTAGCTGATTACCTGCAGTCTGACCTCAAAATGGCATGTGGGGGTTGAGCCTTGCTGGGGAGTGGGTGAGGGCAGCACCAGTGAGTTCCTGTGCTGGAGGGTCTCCTGCCCAGGTGCCTCTGGGTCCCTGCTGGGGGGAGCCCTGGCTCATAAAGCAGCGCTAACAGAGGATTAATGGTTAATCGCTTGTTCATGGCAGGTTATAAACAACCTGCCGGGCTCTTTAACACCTTTTGCTGATGTGCTCCTTGCCCCTCATGGCACATTCCTGTCTGCCTGATGCAGCCTTGTAACCCTGATTAATCACTTGCTACTCCTGTTGGGAATGTGGCATGGATGGTGCCCGGGTTTCCAAAGTCCCTGTGGGCCCTTGGAGAGCCCAGCAGGGCAGGTGATGGACAGGGAGGTCCTGCAGCCCTTGGGCAGGTGCTGTGCCCTGCCCATGCTCTGCTCCTCCTGGGAACGGAGATGATGCTGGGAGAGGTTTTAGGGTGTCAACCAACACCTCAAAGGGCAGGTGTGCAGAAGGCCTTTGGTTGGCCCCACTGAGATGGGGACCCAGTGCTGAAGGTGTCTGGATCCATCAAGTTGATGTAGAAGCAGACCCTGCTCCAGGGTGGAGCTCCCACCTCCCAGGAGGAGAGTCCTGGCCCTACACAACTCCCTGCCTGGCAGAGGAGAAACCTCTTGGGTTTAGAGCTCCTGGCGTTTGGGACACGGCGTGTGCCCTTCCTGGGGGCTGTGGGGAGCTCGCCTGGCTGAGCAAACAGGGCTGGGATATTACCTGTCTGTCCACCTGTCAGCGCTGCTCTGCAGCTCCGTTTCATCTCCGGCTGTGGAATTCCCCCTGCAGTTTCTGCCTCCCCCTTGCTGCCCCCTTCCCACGATCAGGGTAATTAAATATTGTCTGAGCCCGTCACTTAATGACCCAGTTGTTTGCCAAGGAGAGATAACCCGGTGTTTGCTCGCTGCAGACCAAGGACGTGGGCAGCTCCTGCCCAGACGGGGCCAGTCCCCCGGCCATGGGGTGTGTGTGACATCTGGCTGTGCTGGGAGAGCCCTTCCCATGGGGCAGGGCTGGCACCTGGGGCCGGTGCTTGAAAGGGACGAGGCTGGGGCAACCTCTGCCCTTTGCACGTGCTCCTGCTATGATTAGTTAAATACCAACCTTGCTGTGTCTTCGGAAAGCTTGGTCGAAGGAAAGCTCTGGCCATAAAAGGAGGTTCCACTTTTTATACTTTTATATTTCCCACTTTTTTTTTCTTGCTCTTCTAAGGCTCTGTTTGAATTTTAGTGGTTTTTTGCTGAAGCTTGGGGCTGTTGGTAGATGCTCACCCAAGCCCAGGACAGGAGAGCTGACCAAGTGCTGGTGTTCCCCTGTCCATGCTGGGCTGGGAGTGGAGACACAGTTGGCTTGGGATGGAGGAAGCAGAGACCAAATATCCGTCATGGAATGGTTTCTGTTGGAAGGGGCCTCAAAGATCATCCAGTCCCACCTCCTGCCATGGGCAGGGACACCTTCCATAGGCCCAGGTTGCTCCAAGCCCCGTCCAACCTGGGGACACTTCCAGGGCTGGGGCAGCCCCAGCTTCTCTGGGCAAGGCTGGGGAGTCCTGGGCTTTGCTGTGTGTCATTGTGTGCCAAGGTTGGAGCAGGTGCCCTGGAAGCTGCCAGGTCTGGTGGGAGACTTGTCCCTCCCAGCCCCATCCCTGCCCTGCAGGGAAGGTCTGTGGTTTTTCCACCCATGTGAAATGGTCCCACAGCCACATCCTTGCTCTGTGAAGCAGTGATAGGGCTCTCATAGCTGAGTGTGCCCTCCTGGAGCCATTCTGAGTCCCCCAGGATGGGGCAGGGGATGTGAGCCCAGCTTGCCTTCCTGTGCCCAGTGGATGCTGGGGAGGAAAAAGATGCCCAAGGACTCCATCAGCCTGAAAACCTGCCCTAGTTTTTTACTGTGGCACTCAGGTCTTTGCCAGGGTTTGAGCTGAAGGTGGGTCTGAGATGAAAGGGAGCCGCCCCACCTGGGGCACACCTGGAGCACAGCTGTCCCCTCCCAACCGTGGGCTCCCTTTATGGCCCGTTTGTGGTGCCGCGGGTGATAAGACTCACCTGGGGGGAGGTTGCTGTGCCCCTGGTCCCTTCCCCATGTCCGGGGGGGGCTGGGTCAGGTGCCCCTGGCTCTGTTTTACCTTGGAGAACGTTGTGCTTGAAGCACAAAGAGGCTTAAGCGAACAGGCAAGTCGGGTTTGGAATCCCAGGAGCTCTGAGCTCAGTGCACACAGCCTGCCCAGGAGGTGGAGTTTCCCCTGCAAAAGGCGTTCTGGGATCCTCGGGGATGATGAAGCCATATGTCAGTGTTGGATTTAATACTTATTTAAGGCTGTCTGGGAAAGCCAACTTTCTTAAGCCAGAAACAAGTTGTCTAGTGGAAAGCTCAGAAGGAAGAAAACTCCCAAACTGTGATTTCTGGATTCTCTTTAATTTTAGGGATTAGGAGTCCAATTTCTGCCTTTCTCCAAGTTACCATGAGTGTGTTATAAATTAAAGTTGCTGCGGAGGGAATGCTGCTGCCAGAGCTCTGGAAGCCTGGATGCTGCTTGGCTGCAGCTGTCCTTGCTTCACCTTTCCACAGTGCAGGCAGAAAACGCTTCCACTTGGCCAGGGAAAGGAGTGTCAACAGTGAAACCCTGAGCGGGTGCCCTGTGAAACCCATCACGTAGCTGGGCCCTGCCCTGCTCGCTTGGGCTGGGCTTGGATGGGCTCAGTGAGGACCTGGAGCTGTGTTTGTGTGCTGACACAACCCTGAAGTTTCAAAAGGCAGAAAGCAAAGAAAAGGGGGTATAATCGAAATTTGCATTATGTTCAAATCTCAGGGTTGTTTTATTCTTTTAAATAGTCCTGGTTTTCAAAGAGCACAGAGCCTGAGGAGTGATACAACTGCCGTGTGCTGGTGCTGTCCTCCCATGCCTGGGGAATCCTGCTGTTGATGTTGGGCTATCCTGGAGATCCTTAATTAAGATTAGTTTAAGTAAGAGCTGCTTCTGCTGAAGTTGGCAGCACGGGAACTTCCCTTTCATACACCACAAGCTTAAAAGTTGTTTGGAAGGACTTTTGAAGGGTTCAGCAGAGGTGCTGCCTGTTTTGGGATGAGGCACCACATCCCATCAGAGGGGCTGTAACCTCTTCACCATCCCAAGCAGGTGCTGCCAGTGCTGGTTCCTTGCTCCCTAACGTGGGCACCATTGAAGGCTGCAGGTTTGATCCAGCCTAACCACGACCTTTCTCCCCAGATCTCTCTTGAGGTGTTTTTTTCCATGATTTTTTTTAAGTAGTAGATCCTGTCTGGGGCTGCTTGAGAGGATTAGGGTCCCCAAGAGCTCCACTGCGGTGTGGGACGGCGGCGAGGCTTGGCTTACCTCTAATGGCTCATTACTGGGGGCAGAGAGATTTGGGGGCTGCTCTCGCCCTCAGCCACGTGAGCAGCCTGGCTGGCACTGTATGATTAAATTAGTTTCTAGGAGAACAAATCCCGGATTAGTGGAGCCATTTGCCATGCTGAAAGTGGAGCCCTGCTAATTAGGTTTATGTAACGGCGCTCGGTAATCGGGCAGGGGCGCGGGGGCGGCTGCAGTGGTTAATTGGGAAGCATGCTAGGGTCTCTGGTGGCCTTTGGAGCTGCTGAAGTCTGGGCTGAACTTCTGCAAATTAAAAAAAAAAGAGGAGATTAAAAATAGCATTGCAGAGCGTTGCTTCTGGAAGTGTTGAGAAATGTTGTGCTGAGCCATCGAGCTCCTGCTGGTTTCTGCTTGTGGCTGAGAGTGGAGATGTCACAGAATCACAGGGTACCCTGAGCTGGAGGGAACTCACAAGGAACATCCAACTCTTGGCCCTGTGCAGGGCAACCCCAAGAATCCCACCATGTTCCTGATGTTTTGTCTTGTATCACAGGCACTTTTTCCTGGGGCCTTTGGGAGAGCAGGGGTTGTGGCTGCCTGGCTGGGCTGTCCCTGCTCAGCATCACCCCCTCTGCCTCTCTCACAGGAATAGGTGTCTGCACCAGAGAGCACCTGAGTGCTTATCCCTCCAGGAGTGAGGTCTGGGCTTTGCTGGAGCCCAAATATTGTCAGATCCCATGGGAGATGCTGTTTCCCGGCTGGATACGCAGCACCTCCATGGCCCCACCAAACAAACTCCAAGGCTAAGACATCCAGGGACATGCAGATTAAATCCTTGCAGCATTGGGACTTTTCTCCCAGCTGTGATGGAATTGTGAATTTCCCCTTTGCCTCCCCAGCTGCTGTTCCCACTCCTCTGCCTGCCAAGGAGGGTGGCACAAAGGGACATTGTTGGTGTTGTGATGACAGGAGAAGTCACTGGCCCCATGACACTTGGTGGGATGCAGAGTGAGAGCCTGAGCTGCTGCTCCTGTGGAGAGGTGGGATGGACATTGTCAGCCCTGTCCAACCTGGACTTGGACACTCCCAGGGCTGGGGCAGCCACAGCTTCTCTGGGCACCCTGTGCCAGGGTCTGCCCCCCCTCACAGGGAAGAATTTCCTCCTGTGATGGAGAGTTGGGGTGCAGGGACCTGTGCAGCCCTGAGCCTTCTCCATGAGAGTGTTGGTGGTTCATCCTCCTTCTCCCTTGGCATTTCCTCCCTTGGATCCAGCCCCAAGCCCAGCTGATGGAGTTGGTCCCAGCAGGGACTGCTCAGCTCCTGCTCCCTGTGGCACAGTAGTGATCCCACATCCTGGGGGCAGGTGATGTCCTGGGAGCACACTGGGGCTGTTCCCATCATACAGGCTTTTCCTGCTCCTCTGACTCCCTGCACATCCCTCCTCTGCTCCCTGTGGCCAGCCCACCACCGATGGTGCTGCCGAGCTTTGATCTGCTCCCAGTGATTAAATTCGTATCATCCAGACTGACAGCTTAATATACCTCAGCCAGGCTGCACTAAATTAGTTGTGTCTGTCTTGCCAAAGCTGCAGAAATGTTTTCTGACAGCTACATGCATTGGATACATTTTTTTTTCCATTCTTTTTTCCTTTTTCTCAGTGTACAGTAAGGGTTGCCTTTACCCTGTTTGGGTCATCCTTCCTCGAGTTTCCCATAAGCTGCTGGAGCCACTTTGTGCCTGCTGAGTGGAAACAGCTGCCCTGGATCCCAGGGCTGGGATCTGCATGGGATCAGCTGGTGCTTCCGTGCAAAAATTGTCCTCAACCCCTAACCCAGAGACCTGAGAGCCCCTTGGGGCAGGTGATGCCTTTCCTCTCCCTGTGGATGCTCCAAGCCTGGCTTCCTGGAGCTATTTTGGGGTGAAACGTGGCACTTTGTTGGTTCCTGAGCCAGTGGAGGAGGAGGAGGAGTTACTCTGCCTTGGGTGAGGATCTGCCGGCAGCAAATCAGTTCCACAGTGTTGGATTCGGGTACCAAACCTTCTCCCAGGACTGGGACAGCTTCTCCCTGCCTCTTCCAAAAATGGACAGCACCTCTGGGTTTTCACATGGATGGCATCGAACTGGGGTGATGGATGAGACAAGGGGCATCCCCTCGTGCAAGAGGTGGGTTGGATTAGAGAGGGGAAGTAAGATGAGATCCACTCTTAACTAACCCTTTTCAGCCAACTTGGAGAAAGTGTTCCCTTGCCAAGAGCTTAAAGAAGGAAAAAAAATAACCCACCACCCTTCATAATTGCCATATTTAGAGGAAGGAATTCTAAATAAAAAGTTAATCTCCTCCAAGGATTAGCAAAGCATGCGGCGTCTTGTCAGATGTGGAAGCAAAGTGGAGGCCTTAATTTTTTAAGACAAGAGGGATGTTTCTGTTGGAGCCTGTCTCTGCCATGTGCTGGCCAAGGGACCCACGGGCTGGAAGGGGATGAGATCCCTCACCCCATGCGAGGAGGACGAGCTGGTGCTCTCAGGCTGTGTGTGGTTGTGGTGCCCAGCAGCCTTGTGGGTGGGAGAAGAACCTCCTTCGGTGCCAGCTCTTGTGTGGAAATCACTTATTTTAGGAGAGAATTCCTCATATGATGACGTGGAAGATGTTGAGATGCTGCTCTTCTGTCTCCTTGGGAAGGGAGGTGGCTTCAGCATCCTTTCATGCCCAGGGAAGAAGTGCTTGATGCATCCTCTGCAGCTTTGGGAGGTGCTGGCTTTGGCAGCTGAGCTGGGAGGACGCCCACAAGGTTTGGCTTTGGCAGCACCTGAGTGCACAGAGTCATTAGTGGCTGTTAATTGGTGGTAGCTCTGGGAGTTGAGCACCTTTGGTGCCTGGACAGGGATGTGTGGAATTAGAAGCTCCTCTTTCCAAATGAGGGAGCTCTGGTGGAACTCCCGTGTCTCCCGGGCTGGCAGGGATGTGTTCCAGCACAGGAATGGGGGAGCTGTCCTGTTTTCTCCATGCCCTGCAGAAAAGCAGGGACTTTGTAGGTTTGGTTCCTTCCTCCCTCTCTTTGTTTGTCCATTATCTGCTGCATCTTTGCTTCACCACTGACACAGGAATATGCAAACCCCGGGCATGGCTTTGGATGCAAATCCCCTGTGGTTGCTGTGGGGGTGTTGTCTCCACCGTGCAGGGGGTGAGGTCTACCAGCCTGGCATCCCAGGCACTCAAACCCTCAGGGCTGCTGTTGGGAGGCATCCCCAGGAAAGGATGTTTCCCATCAGCTGACACCTCTCCAGCCTTGCATTCCAGCTGGAACAGGCAGTCCTTTCCTGTTATCACGGAATCATGGAATGGTTTGGGTTGGAAGGGACCTTAAAACCATCCAGTCCCACCCCCTGCCATGAGCAGGGACACCTTCCATTAGCCCAGGTTCCTCCAAGCCCTGTCCAACCTGGCCTTGGACCCTTCCAGGGATGGGGCAGCCACAGCTGCTCTGGGCACCATTTGTCAGAGTGTCACCACCCTTACAGGGAAGAATTTCCTCCTCACATCTTATCTAAATCTCCTCATTTTTATTTTAAAACATTTTTGTATCGTTATGTGCCTGTTTAATAAGCTGCTTTCCTTCTTTTTAATAAGCTCCCTTTAGACACTACAAGGGGCTCTCAGGTCTCTCCAGAGTCTTCTCCAGGTGAACACCCCCAGCTCTCCCATCCTGACTTAGGGCAGAGAAGCTCCAGCCTTTGGAGCATCTTCATGACCCTCTGACTTTATTAATATTAATTTACTCTTACTTACTGATTGCTGTGGGTTGGTCCATCAGCTGACAGGGCTGGCAGAGGTTGGCATGTGCTGGATGCTCCAACCCCGACCTGCTCTGTCCCGGCTGAGGCTTCTCCCGGATCCAGCCCTGGGGGGAACAAGAGGACGATGCTTTTGCTGCTGGTCATTTCCACCTGAGCCCTCCTCGGCGGGGCAAAGGCTCTGCGACTGCAAGAGGTTAAATCTGTGCCCCTGTGTTTACTTTAGTTGGCTGCCACACTGCATAATAACCTGTCAGCACTTCAGGTGGGGATTTATTTGTGCATTAAAACTGGCCTGGGGCGGGCGGATGCAGACACTCTGCAGCATGCTGGAAAATGTGCCTCCAGCGTAAAAACAGCCTCTCCAAATATTTCACCCTTTTAATAAGTGCATTTAATTAAAGTCATATAACTTTTTTTTTTTATTATTATTAAAAAAGAGGGAGGGGAGGAGGGGAAAAAAAAAGAAGTGGGGCCTGCTGAGGCTGCAAGCAAAGGCTGGAATACAAAGAGGGGGTTTAAACAGGAGTATTTAATGGAAAAGTCATCAACAACATGTTGTGTTGCTCCGTATTTCCCAGCCTTGCTTTTGGTTGTGGATCGAAAGTTAAAGGGAATTTCTGGGGATTCAGGCTGCCTTTTCTCTCCCTCTCCCCATCCACTTCCCTCCTCTTGAAATTCTGCAGAATTATTAATTTTTCCAAACAAAGTTGCCAAACGATGTTGCTCTTGGATGGGCCCGCAATTGCTTTCTCTGCTTGTTTAACCTTTTCTTTCTTTTCCTTGGATCCGGGTGAATCTTTAAGCCACCACGTTTATTGTGAGCACCTCAAGGTCCCTGCAGAGCAGGTCCTGGAGGAGGAATAGGAGGAGCTTTGGGAAGGGGTGGGGGATATTTTGAGATCCTTTGATGGGAAGGTGCTTATCTTGTGAGGCTGAGGGATAATCCCTGCTGCCCTGGGTGGAGGGAGGTGTGTGCCTGGGGGACCAGGGCAAGCCCTGTGCCCTGGGGATGGCAGCCACAAGGCCACCATGGCCCTGAGGGTGCCCACCCTAGGCTGAGGTCCTGCTCATTTCTGGGGCATTGCCTTGCCCCTGACCAAGAGGTTTATTGAATCTTTCACCTGAGACAAATTGCCCCAAGAAGCTGAGGCTGCCCCAGCCCTGGAAGTGTCCAAGGCCAGGTTGGACAGGGCTTGGAACAACCTGGGCTGGTGGAAGGTGTCCCTGCCCAAGGCAGGGGTGGGACTGGATGACCTTTAAGGTTCCTTCTAACCCAAACTGTTCCATGGTTCTGTGATGCTGATTTCTCACCTCCTGCAGCAGTGCTGGGGCTGCTGCTGCCCCATCCTCTCTTTAATGGCATCTGTGGTTGTGTCACGAGCAGGGGGGATTTTAAAGCTCTGCTGAGATAAGTCCAGTTTGATCAAATTCCATACGAGAATGTGTTGAGAGATGTGTGTGTTGCACAAAGTGCCTTTATCCTGGCACAGGTGGCGTTAGCACAGGATGTGCTTCAGCATGGAATGGCCCAGGGTAGGGCAGGGCTCCTCTGGGGGCTGAATTCACTCTGTTCCACACACAATTGCCTTGGATAAAGTTAAGAATAGCAATTGCTAAGGATGATTCTGCATTTTTTTGCAGAGTTGAGGAGACAGGGAGGACAATTGTTCACAGCAAAAGGTGCTGATACTCCTGCAATGTGTTCCAGGCCAAGGTGGACGGGGCTCGGAGCAAGCTGGGATAATGGAAGATGTCCTTGCCCTTGGCAGGGGCATAGAATTAGATGAACTTCAAAGTCCCTTCCAACCCAAACCATTCCATGATTCCGTGAAATGCAGTTTGGCAAGTTTTTGGTGCTGCTGTTGCCTTCTCACCCTCTTGTGTGCTGCTCCCTCGCTCTCTGGTTTTGTGGAGCAGCTTTGGTGGTTGGGATTGGTGCTTTTGGGGGAAGACACCAAGTGGGGCAGGAGCGTGCAACTGCTCTCTGGTCCTCAGGCAGTCACCAGATCTCATCCCAACCCTAAATCCAGGTCATATGAATCTTTATTTTTCTTTTCCTCTCCCGCCTGGAGTCTGCTCTATTCATTTCTGTCTCGAGCGAATGAGCCCTCTGTGAAGGAGACCTGCATTCCTCTGGATAATCTTGGGCGAGCAGGGCCTGGCTGCAGTCTCTCAATTAAGCAGAATTTCTCTTCCCTTTCATTCCCTGTCCCCTGGCATCCTAATTGGAGGTGCTGCCCTGTGGGCTGGGGGGGTGCCCCTGGTGTGGTGCTCAGGGTCAGTGCTGGCTGCATCAGCAGGAGGGGGCGATTTGCCCTCGGAATGCCGAGCCAAGCCGTGCCGAACCGCTCCTTTCCCTGCTTGCTGCATTTTGGTTTCTTTCTGGCAGAGGGAATAAATTTCCTTTTGCATGAAGCTGAATTAATTCAGCCTCTCCACAAAGCGTCCCCTTTGTCTTCCTCTCTCCATCTCGTTCCTGAAGTGCAGGACTGGGCATTGCCCCTCCCAGGGGGAGCAGGGGCACAGGGCTGTGTGTCCCTTCCTCTCCCTCTTATCTCCCCACTCCCCTGGATTTACCTGCAGCAGCCAAATGAGCTCTGAAATAAGAAACCTCATTTGTTGTAGCAGATCTGCCACATGGCAAACCTTCCTTTCCCTTTTGGAAACCAAACCCAGTATTCCATGCCCATCCCTGGCACTGGTGTGTGCTGGTGGGATGAGGGTGATGAGGAGGATGATGCCTGTGGGCAGCCCCGATGCTCCTTGGCTGCAGGAGCCTGGTTAGGGTGGTGAGAGCAAAGCTGTGGCTGCCCCATCCCTGGAAGTGTTCAAGGTCAGGTTGGACAGGGCTTGGAGCAACCTGGGGTTTCTCCTGGCACACTGGCAGTGGCTTGCAGAGCCCTCCTGCCCTCCCTGCTGTGCTGTGGAGTGCTCAGGGCAGGATTAGTGGTGTTTCACAGGCTCCCTTTCCCAAATCCCTGGCCTGATTGGAGCTGTGAGCAGCCCGTGCACCGGCAGGGTGGCTCCCAGGGATGCGCTGCATTCCCAGCTGCGTTACCTCTGTCTGTTCCTTGTTGTGATCGCAGTGATGCTCCCGTTTCTGCTGGATATTCTCCTGGAGAGAACAAGCTTATGCTCAGGAGATGGGAAGATGCTGCACACATGGCCCTGAGTGCTTTTCCTCTCCTCCCTCTCCAAACTTCTCACCATATTTCACGAGGAGCGATGGTTTTGACATACCCAATTTACTTATTTACCCGCGGGGACTTCCCAAAGGACAAAACATTCTGGCTCCGGGGGNCGGCAGGTACGGACAGGCAGATGTGCGGTCGGGCGAGGGAGGCGCGCAGATGTTCCTGGAATTCCCAAGCCGGATGCGAACAGGATGCGTCGGGGGGAGCCGGGGGGAGCTTGCCAAGAGCTTGACATAGCGAGAGGATCGTGTTCTGCCCTTCCCAGGGCTGCGAGGGGCTGTGGGGAGCTCGGGAGCGCTGCCGCTGGGAGGTGCAGGATGAGCCCTGCGCAGCAGAGGGTCCCACAGCTCAGCACCCACACTGCGTTCCTCCCCCTCCCCAGCATCTCTCATGCCTCTGCTCTTTTATCCCCTGCAGCTTCTCCGCTTGGTTTTCGTGCTGTTTTTCCAGGAAAACCAGCTGTGCTCATGCAAACTAAGCCGGGCTGCCAAGCAGGTTGTGCTGCCGCAGAGCCCTGTTATCGTTCCTATGGTTCCTAAACCCTTGGGAGCCGGGGCTGTTCTGCAGTGGGAAATGTGTCGTGGCCGTGCCCCTTTCCGATGGTTTCTGCTCAGATTATCCTCACTGTCGAGGCGTGTGATGGATTTCAGGCAGCTGGCTCCCTGGAAATGATGCTCTGGCTCATCCCTGCTCGTGTGGGGCCAGGACCAAATGAATTAGCAAAGTGGGAAGCAAAGTGTACCGTGATGGAAATCCCGGAGGCAGAAGGATTTGTTCTGCTTTCCCCCTCGGGTGTTGCTCCCCTGCACAGTGTCCCTGCATGGAGCCCTGTGGGTCCAGGGCTGCAGGGGAGGGTTCAGCCACAGCCTGTGCTCCAGAGAGTTTCCCTCAGTACCTCAGGGAGCCCGTTCGAGGTCCCTGCCAAGAATTCCACATCTGCACAATTGATACTTGGCAGGAAATTTTAAAATTCATGTGAGTTCCCTGAGGTGAGGAGGAAAAGTGCCTGGATCTGCAGATCCATCCCCACTCTGTCCCTGGGCCAGGATGGAGCAGGACTGAAGTTCCTAAGCCTGAGGGCTGTGGGACAGTGACATCTGAGGATGGTCTGACTTTTGGGTGTGTTTCTGCCTTGTGGGCTGGAGTTTTTCCTGCAGTGACAGTGTATTCCAGTGCCTGAAGGGTATCAAATGCTGCTGAAATCACCAGCTCAGGCCATGGGAGCTGGTGCAAGGGGCTCCAGCAGGGATGGTGAGGCATCTTTGACTTGATGAGACTGATCTGTGCTCCCCTGCTGCCAGATGCCTCCTGAGCCAAGGCCCTGGGGATTCCCAGGCAGGGATGGGGCTCCCTCTGCCACTTCAGCCCAGCCCAGGGCTCTGCTCAGTAAACAGGATCAGGTGCTGTTACCTGCCCTCACTTCTGTGTGCGAACAGAGGCGAGGAAAGCCAGCCTGGCTCTCAGGTAACCAGGACCAACTGTGATGGCATCTGGGGCTCCTCGTGTGGGTTTGCTGAGGGTCTGGGAGCGGCGTGGGATGCCAGGAGCTCAGCCAGGCTCTTCCCAGCAGCTGCAGCATCTTTAAGACCCCCCATGCTCCAGCCATGGGGCTGGCGGCCAAGACGGGCTCCTGGGTGTTGCAAACCAGATGTTCACAGACCGCAGAGCTGTCCCCTCTGTCCAGCCTGGAACTTCCTTCCCGGATCGTTGATTCCCGAGACTTCAAATGAAAAAAAGCAGCTTGGTCTGTTGTTATCTTGGCCTTAAAAATCCTCCATCTCCAGCACAGCTGGTAAACCCCTCCTGTGTGCAAGAGGCCATGCTGTTCCTTGGTTGATCCCATGCAGGATTTGGGATAACCACCCTGCTCCTGCCCACACACCTGCCCGGGGTGGCAGGTGGGTTTGCTGCCACCATCAGCTGGAGATGGCTGGGGAGATAATGCTCCCTGAAAGGAAAATAAAGAGCAGAACTGGTTGGACAGAGAGTGCAGAGTGGAGGGCAAGCAGTGGGCACTGGGGGAGCCTGACAGGCCACCACTGAGTGACAGCTCAGGGAGCCTCAGCCCCATCCAAAGGTGTGGAGAGTGAGACTCCATCCTGAGATGTGTTCTCCACTTGTGGGGTGGAGGCAAGAACAGGCTCTTCCCTGTGCTCTCCCAACGTGGAGATGGACATTGCTGATGGCTTTCTGTGCTCCTCATGCCACTTGTGTGAGCAGTTTGGTCACCACAGCCCATGGTGACCCACGTGCCAGGATAAACAGAGCCAAAGGACTTGCAGGGTCTGCTGGTGACTTTCCCAGCAGTAATTAGCTGGGACACAGTAAAAGCCTGAGGGCTTTTGCCCTTTTTGGGCTGCCCAGCAGTTTCCAGGCTCTTTCTCTCATCCTGGCTGGTGGTACCCCTTTGCTGGTCTGATCCAAGGATATTTCAGCACATCAGTGGCACTTGCTTATCATTTCTGTGGCTGCAGGAGACACAGGTGCTTTCATTTCCCCACGTTCACCGCTCTTGGAGCCTGTGGATATGGGTAACTCAATCCCAAAGAGGACGAGAAAACCCACAGGAGCTCTTTGGTCTATAAATGAGGGACCCCCCTGTCCCCAGGGCACTGCTGGTGGGGTGTCCGAGGTGTTTGGGCTGTCCCCCTTCCCTGGAGAGGTGGGAGTGAAGGGACAGTGTCCCCTTTGTCCTCCTCTTGGGCTCCAGAGGAGATGTGAGCAGGGGATCGTACCATCCAGGAAAAATCCTCTTTCCCTTGACCGAACCGCAGGGAACTCGCTGAACTCGTGACTTGGATGGATCACCAGGACTTGTGGCTTTTCCTTCTTTCCCTCTCGCTTGCCTTCCCAGCGTCTGCCTGTCCTGCCGGGCTCGTATTTTGGGTAAACCCCAAGAACACTGAGTTTACTTTGAGGAATGTCCCCCTGGGTGGACCGGCCTGGAGGAGTTTGGTGGCCAGAGGGAACTGAGCCTCCCTGTTCTCCGGGCTTGTTTGAAGGTTTTGTGGTCAACACCAGGGCTGCCCACAAGGACCTGGGGATGTTTGGTGTGAGATCATCTGGCTGCTTATTTAGAGACCACCAGTGAGCTGCTGAGCACCTCAGGAACTGGGCAGTGGCCGCCTTTTGATATCAAAAGATATCTCAAAGGCAAATATTGAGAACTTTTGGGTGGGGGGAGCTGGAATGGGCATTTCTGGGGTGCTGGGAGCCACTGCGCCGGCTGCAGCTGTGGTGAAACGCTTGATGTATTCCAGTGGGTGGCACATGAAAGGTGTGGAGAGGTCATTAATTGTGGACCTGGAGCCCCTGGCTGGCTCTGGGAGACCACCAGAGCTCCGTGGGGCGTTTGGCATTCGGACAGAGCAGCACATATTTGTCCTCCTGCCTTCATCTTTAAATACCACCCTGCAGATTTCAAGGAAAAAATAAATGCACTTAAAATGGCATCATTTTGTGGTGCCTTGAGGACTATTTATATTTTTATTGCTCCCACAGTTTTATAGAATAACCTTTTTCATGAAAACATCAGTGTGTGTGTGTGTGTGTGTGTAGAATTAACCCAGCCACCATCTCCAGAGAGCAATTTTAGAGCTGGGTGTCGGGCAGGGGCAGGCAGTGCTGGGATCCCACTGCCATTGTCCCTCCATGGGGCTCTACTGGGCCACCTCCAGGCTGATCTCAAATTTTTCACCCTAACTCAGTTTTGCAGGTTATAGTGGAGGCTGTAGCTTGTTTGGAAGAGTTATTCTCTCCTGGACATCCTACCATGTCAGAGGAAAGGACATTTCTCGGTGATGAGCTAAGTTAAAAGTCCAGAAGGTTGGTGCATGGAGTGAATCAGATGGTTTTCCTGCCTGTGAGGTCTTTGCCTGTAGGATTTGAGGATAGAAGGTGGATTTTGGTGCTGGCCAGCCCCTGCTGTAGCACAGCTCTGGGGCTGGGCCCAGCTCTCTGCTGGCACATTTGCCTCTCCCATCCCTGTGGGAAACGAACCAAATCTCTCAACTTCCGACTGAAACACAAGATGTGAGATAAGGATTTACTGGAAGGCTCCCGTTGCCAAATAGCCTGGAGACCCTTTCCTTCCTCCTCTGAACAAGAGCAGGAGGTGTTACCTGCATCTCTGGGTGGTGCTGGACTTGACATGTTCTGGTCTGAGGTGAGATTTACACCTTCATCACAATAACAACAACCTTGAACGATGTACAAACCACTGCCTTGTGCCAGGTGTCTTCTGGTAGCTCCTAAACCTCCTCCTCCAGATGCTTGTGGGTTCCACATCAGGATCTCAGGAGAAAAGGCAATAAAATGGTGACTTCTCAGAGATGA
Organism: Campylorhamphus procurvoides; assembly: GCA_013396655.1. Taxonomy (NCBI): domain Eukaryota; kingdom Metazoa; phylum Chordata; class Aves; order Passeriformes; family Dendrocolaptidae; genus Campylorhamphus; species Campylorhamphus procurvoides. The sequence continues at coordinate 981,126 of WBMV01005602.1, read as the reverse complement.
ACCACCTTCGTTCTGAAAATCACTGAACCCTCACTGGATCAACACCTTGAGCCACACTCATGGTCACATTTGGTGTTTTGATGCTGCTCCTCTGCTCCTTCCCACATCCCTCTGGCCATGCCCGTGGCTCAGCTGGGCAGAGGGGACCCTGTGCAAGATGCAGCTTCTCCCCTTCCATAAAGACCCACCCAGAGACATGGTGGGGCTTGTGGTGGGTATTTCTTCACTCCCAGCTACAAACCATCCTTCACAGCTTCAGTGCTGAGCTGGTGACACCTCCTTGGCACCAGGCATGTGCCAGGGTGAGCGGGGACCCCACGAGGGGTGGGCAGAGGCCTGAGCCTGGCTGTGCTCTGTAATATCTGTGCTCTAAATACAAATGGAGCAGGCTCCAGCTACAGAATGTTTGTCTTGGAGATTAAATCTGGAGAGCCTCCGGTCTCCAAGTCCATGCCGGGAAGAGAGGGGTGAGGAGGGAGGGGAGCCCAGCCCTGCGGGGGCACACACCTTGTTAACCCTCTGAAAGCTGCCAGCTTGAGCATGAAGGGCAGGTAGAGGGAGAAGGGCTGGGGAAACCCGGGGCTCTGAAACAGCCTGGGAGGGGTTGGCACAGCCTGAATCGCTGCACCTGCTCGTGAAGTTTTTGCAGGCAGGAATCTTTCTGTGCTCCTTCTGCATGGTGGTGAGCAGTGTGGGAGCAGTGATGCTGCAGCCAGGATGATTCCTTCTGCAAGTGCAGAGCACAGAATTACAGAGTGGTTTGGGTCAGAAGGAACCTTAAAGATCATCTTGTTCCAGCTCCTCTGCTGTGGACAGGAATACCTTCCACTAGACCAGGTTGTCCCAAACTGTGTCCAACCTGTGCCTGTTCAGAGGGTCCTGCTGCATCCCAGCCCTTGCTCTCCTGGCTGTCCAGCATTGCTTGTACCTTCCCCAGCAGGTGGAAGTGGTGTGGGAGCTTCTCCCCTTGCATGTCCTGGACCCCAGAGCATCTGAGCTGCAGCCCAACCTCCTCCTGCTCCGAGCGAGCCTCGTGCTCTGAGTTGCCTCTTAAGTGCAAGTGCCCAGGGCAGGCAGGAGGGAGGGGAAGCATCTCCCCTCTGTTGTTCCCAAACACCCCAGCCCATGCACAGGGAGTGCTCCAAGTGTTCCCGTGGTGCTCAGGGCTGGGCTGCAGTGCTGGTTAGAGAAGGGATCGTGCCTGGTGCCCACTTGTTTCTGGCACTTCTGAACCAGGTAGGCTGTGTTTATCCTGGGGCTTGGCCCTGGTTGCTGGCAGCTGGGGCTCAGCCAGCACTGCAGTCAGCCTGAGATATATATTACTTAAAGATTGTTGAGAGGCCAAGCCTGCTCCTTGTGCTGATGAAAAACGTGGCTTTGAGCAGTTTCACCCAGTGTGAACTGGTGGGGCTGTGCCAGTGGGCATGTGGGAGCTGGGGGGTGCAGCCCTTCCTTTGTGGGGTGTGAGGGTGGGTTCAGTGTCACCATCTTCAGGGTGAAGCTTTAAGGAGCCTTGAGTGGCTGGAGGCTGGAGCTGGTGGGTCTCCTCCTGGTCACAGGGTGGGTGAAGGGGTGCAGGTGGGGGTAGATGTCCCGTTTTCACCCCTTATTTTTGTTGCTTGAAGTATTTGGCTGTTTTTCACATTTAGTGGATCTGTCTCCTAAATGACTCTCTGGTCCAGGTTTGGGACTGGGGACAATTTGCAGAAGGACCATGGAGCTGGCAAAGCACAGGGGCTGTTCCCCACAGGACTCCTTTCACAGAGTCCTTCCCTGCCCTCAGCAACCCAAGATGTGGGATGGGTTAGCTGGATTGTACATGGATCTCCATCAGTAAGGGATGTGTTTTCACCCGTCCTCTCTGGCTGCATATCCAATGGTTTCCAGCTCCTCTGAGCACCCTCCTAGATGCTGGGCCAACCTCTCCTCCAGCTTCTGCACCCAAACTGGGAGGGAAAGCCCAAGGGGCTCAGGGTTTGGTGGCTGGTCGGCTCTGCTCCTCCAGCCCTTGGCTGGGCAGAGTCCTCTTATTTAATCTAAAAGGAAAAATTTAATTAAATGAGATGTAGCTCTCATCCACCAGGAGTTCTCCTTGTGGGCACCATGCCCTGGATCATGGCCAAGGCAACAAAGGGAGCTGGGGAGGAGGAGGGTGGAGGGAGGAAGGCTGGGCAGTGCTGGCCTCCTTTCTCTTTCCTCCAGCACTGGCCACGTTTTCCCCTCACCTGCCCTAAGGATGGGGCTGGGGGGAAGCTGTTCAGCCCTTCCCAAGCCCCACCTTGGTGGCTTCAACCACAAAACCACAGCCAGGAGGGAGCACAGAAGTGGGTGTAGCTTGGAAAAAATCAGATTTTGTGCCTGCAATCGTTTTATTATCCCATGAAAATATCTTTCTTGGAAGCTTTCTTTGCTGTAGACTTGCTTTGGCTGTCTTGAGCGCTGGGAACTGGGAGCAGAGAGCTGAAAGGTGTTGGAAATGTGAATGGGCAGGGCTGCACTGGGACCTGCTGGGGATGGAAGGATGAGGGGTGCAGCAGCATCACCCAGCTTTCTTCCTCCTCCAATCAAAGTGATGATGTTGGGGACTAAGACTCATTTTTGGGAGCAGGAGAGACCCTAACCTGGGATGGACGTGGCAGGACCTCCTTGAGCTGCAGTGTGAGCCGCTTTCCTGCAGGAAACACCCTGGCTCCGGCAGGGAGAGCCTATTAAAAGGGAATAGGCCAATCAATAAATCAAGGCACCTGAAAAATGAAACCAGGGGGTTTGGGAAAGAGGTTTTCGTCTTTCTATTTTTCTTTTTCCTCAATTAAAGCAAACAAAAACCCCTCTGCAGGCGGGGGCTGAGTTCAGGGTGCTGCTGAAATTAGCTCTGTAAATTACAGCTCTGATAGGTGGAGGTGTTGAAAGGGGATCAGCTATTCCCCAGCTCAGAGGGGAGAGGGCTGGGAGTGCCCATTTCTTCAGGAAGGTGGATTTTCTCCAAAAATCCATCTCTTTGTGGTCTTATGTTGACATCAGTGAGGGGAAGAAGATGCTTGTGAGGGTGGATAGATTGAGCCAAAGGGATTTATCCCAGAGGTTTTGGGTGACAAATACTCTGTTGTATCCCTGTCCTAAGCAAATCCTGTTTCTGGAGTGTTCTGGGGCTCTTTAATGGGACACATGAAACTCCTGGGCTTTATATCCCAGCTGGCAGGTTTTTGGGATCAAACATCAGGGTGTTATTGGAGGAGTGGTAGCACTGCCCTGGTTTTATTTACTGGTGTTGAAGACATGGTTTAGTGGTGGCCTTGCCACTGCTGAGTTAATGGTTGGACTTGATGATCTTAAAGGTCTTTTCCAACCTTAATTATTCCATGACTATGTCAGGAAATCTCTGCCTTTTGGCTTTCCCCTCCCTGTGCCCCAGAGCACAGAGTTGAAAAACTGCTGCAGTGATTTTGTCCCAATTGATGGGAACAGGCATTTATGGCTCTGCTGCAGTTGGTGCTTCAAACTGAACTGCAGAGTATCTGGAAAGACTGGGAGGAAGGCAGGAATGTCCCAAAATCAGTGTGTGCCCGTGGCTGAGGGCAGGGCGGGGTGGGCTGAGCGTGCCCTGGCACAGGAGCTCTGGTGTGGCAGCACTGCCCGTGTCCTCTGGCCACAGGAACGGCCACCTTGCCCCATAAAACCCCTGAGACCCCTGAGGTCTGAGCCCTTCTCCAGGGGCACGGCCCTCGGAGCCCTTCCCAAGCCTTCCACCCAGGGATGGCACCGCAGGGCTGGGCGGGCGAGGCGCCGCGCCGAGGAACAAGGAGCTTTTCACTTGGGTGCTTTTTTTCCTGACCTACATTTTTCATATTCCAGTTTTAAGTTTCAGCCCACTGGCATCTCGCAGCCAGTAACGGTTTCAAAAAAGTCCTGATTAATTCTAGGAATCGCCGGGCTCGAGGTACATTGCCCCGTGCCCTCCACCGAGGTCACAGCACGGCTGGTGCTGCGTGCTCCCCCTCCTGCAGGGAACGCTCCCGTGGGCCTTTTGGGAGGCACCAACCCCTCAGCCATCCCTGGGTGGAATTTTTGAGCCCATCCCACGCTGTCTCAGCCAGTGGGTGTGTGGGTGTTGGGGTGACCCACGAGGAATGTGACCTGCTGTCCCCAGGCAGTGCCAACCCAGACGTGGCCTCGCATGGCTAAGTTTCACTTCCAGAATGATCAGCAATAGGTTTGTGGCTGGCAATGAAACCTTTTTCTTTTCAAGTTGATTAAAATTATTTTTGGAAAACTTGCTTTTCCCCACTTGCAGCAAATTTGAATGAAAACAAAGACCTTTTTCTTACGCTTTTTCCCTTTCACTTGACACCCTGCAGGGCAGGAGGGGGGGATCCGTGTCTGTGGCCACTGTGAGTTTTAGCCTGAGCTCAGGAGGGGATGGGGAGAGCCTGGAGTGGGGCTCCAAGTGGCATGAAGGCTCTGCCCCAATTCCTGTCAGATGAGGATGGCTTTGGGTTGTGTGAAGGGTTTGTTTGATGAAGGGTTATTTTATTCTTTCAGTTGCTCGTCCTTGGGTTGGACTGGACTTGGTGGTTTTATGCATGTTTTTTTGTTCCACTTAAAGGGAATTTATTTAAATGTAGTAATTTTTTAAAATCCCTATTTTTTTATGCCTCACAATGTGAAAACAAAAGACCAGTGAGTTTATGGTGCAAACTTCTGCCTTGACTTATGCACTTAAAAGATTTTTGTTGTTGCTCTCCATTTCCAAGGACCCAGAAGGGGCAAACAGCCCAAATTTGCTCCCCTCTGAACTCCACATTTCGGGTGAGGGCAGTCACTGAAGGTTCCCACCCTTCCTCAGCACTGAGCCCTAATCCTGACCCGAGGGCCCATCTCACTGCAGGTGAGAGGTAATTGTACCCCTTGATCCTGCACTGAGGTGCATTGTGAGAATTAAGCAGTGTTTTGCTGTGCTAATTTCCCGCCGTGGATTGTATAATTATCTTTTTATAGGGATGGGTGTGTTCCGGGCTTTCCTGCCCCACGGAGCAGTGGCTGTGCCTGGGTGGGAGGTGTCCTGGCATACCTGGCTCTGTGCTGGCTTTGGTCTGGCATTTTGGCCAGTTAACTGGGGATTGAGGGATGGACGTGCCCTGGAGATTCCCAAGAGTGGCATTTTTTGCATCCCCCAATCCTGAGCTTCCCCAATTCCTCTCCTAAGGAGCAGCAAAGCCCTGCATGTGGTGGGCTCACGGTGTGCTGGGTGCTGTGAGTGATGGCACTGGGAAAAGGAGGCTGTTCCTCTTGGGAAGCACAGCTGGATCGTGCCAGGGCAAGTTGTGCTGCTGCTGGGTGAGTCCCACCAGTGCCTCTGGTACCAGCAGTTCCCATTGCACCGGGACAGGGATGCTGGGGCCTCACCCTGACCAGCTGCCATCATGGAGGTTTCTCCCCTCCCTCAGGGATATCAGTTCCGTTTGAATAAGAAGATAAAGATCTTAAAACTGTGTTTTGAAGCTCTGTAGGCGAGGCAGGATCCATCCTGTGGGGTTGGGGAGCACCTACCTCAGCTCTGCTCACACTGGGCAGCTGCATCCAGCCCTGCCTTGGCACTCCACTGGAATTTCATATCCTCATTTTTCCTGAAAAAGAAGGAGGGGAGAAGGGGGGCACAGGGAATTAATCAGCTTAGGGTCAGAACAGGAAAAAACACTGCTTAAATTGGTAATCCCCTGGGATAGAAATCAGCTCAAAGCTGCAAAATAAATGTGCAGCCAGATGGTTTTTCCTCCTTCCCTCCCTCCCATCCCTGGTGGGGCCAGTCCCACAGGGCAGGAGTGGCAGGGCAGGACTCCAGTGTGGCTTCTGCATCCTTGTTTGGGATCACTCCCTGGCACAAAGCTTTCCAGCAAACACCTTGACCCAGATGTGAGGACTTTGGGCATCCCCAGGACATGGGAAGAAGAGCTCATCCCTGGGATGGGATCCTGTGGGATGCATGACCAAATCCATCACATCTCTGGAGGCAAACACAGAGGTTTTGCAGTGCTTTTCCTATTCTGTGTGCCAGTGCATTGCTGCACCAGGATGGGAGTGGAGAGAGGTGTGGGAAAGGAGACAGGACTCTCCTGTAATCCTTTTTATCCTGGGGATCTGTCACTGCTGACCTTTTCTTGGATACAGGAGGTGCTGCAGAGCATCCCTCCTCTACACCTGCTGGAGTTCTCCCTGTTGGTGAGAAGAGGAGGGGGAAGAGCCCTCCAGCTCATTTTGGAAGAGCCCAGGGATCAAATGAATCCCCAGGACTCCTGCTGAGGACAGAAACCAAGGGGAGCTGCTCATCTGCCCACAGTGGGGGCTGCTGGAGTTCCAGCAGGAGGAGCAAAAATGCTGGGATATAAACAAAGTTCACGCTCAGGGAACATCATTTTGCTCCGTGGGCCCATCCATCAGCTTGTCAGGGGGTTATCACCGTGAGGATGCTTTTAATAAAGGAGCAGAACTGTCATGGGGTGCCAGAGCCTTTCTGAAATCAGCCTCTCCCAGAGCCCGTGCTGGCCCAGCCTAACTTCACTCCGTGCTTATCACCATGCTGCAAAAATGAAGGAGAATGGGACTTTCTTCATTCTTTCACCTGCCTGTCAGCCTCCAAGTGACACATGGCTTTCAAGAAAGAGCGTGGCCTTTTCCTGCGGGGAAGGAGGGGGAAAATTGCTCGAAAGAGCCAGAGAGGGAGGTGGTACATGCAGAACAGGTTGGAGTGTGGGAAAGAACGGGGCTGTTTCTTTTGGGGGCTTTAAAGCTCTATTTTTAGTCTTCCTTAGGGTGAGCACCTGTGCTCAGGTCTGGGTGGGTTGGCCAGGACTGGTTTTTGAGGAGAAAACTGCAGCTGGAGCTGGGAGTGATGCTTTGGGTGCAGCAGATGCCTTGCTCCAAGTGCATCTCAGTGGGGCTGAGCCTCTGCCAGTGCTCACCTGCGGGCACCCCCTGCCCTGGCATCTCTCCTGGAGCCCCATCCTCTGGGATGCAGCCGAGGTGCATTGGCCATCACAGCCATTCCCTGCCATGTCCCTGGGGTGCAGGATGGTGCTGTGGTGCCCGGGAGACCCTCCCTGCTGCACCTCAACCCTTGGAGTTTTTGCCAGGTGTTGGTTCTTAGGGGGAGCTCTCGAATGCCCTGTGCTATTTTTGGGTTAAAGAGCCAGGACTGAGGGGGTCTCACACACTCTGCCCCCCAGCCTGCCCAGCACTGAGCACCCCCCATGGGACCCAGGGTGGGTGTTTGGTGGAAGGGACGGTGTGTCTGTGACTCAGGCTGGTGGCAGCGGGGCAGGTCGGTGACTCAGAGCTGACAGCACCTGTCTGGGCCACGGTTATTTATTAACACTTTACCAGAAAGGGCGGCATGGGAACAAACCACTTGCTTCGCTTCCTCTCGCTCAGGAGGTTTAATGACACTTCTCCTGAGGCTGTCTGGGATGTTGGCAGCGCTGCTGAGTCTCATGCCTTACTTGGTAAATGGAGATAATCACTTTGGATTGAAACTCCAAGCATTAGGTTGGCTCTGGCAGCAGAGCCTGGTGGTTTAAAGAGAAGGCTCAGTGGTGTTGCAAAGGGCTGCACCGAGTTTGGGGGTTCCTTTGTAGCCAGTTTAAAGCCTCATGGAGTGAGACTCCAGCCCTGGCACACCACAGCAGGTCATGCAGGACCCCCTGACCTTACCCAGAGAAGCTTTGGATGCCTCATCCCTAGAAGTGTTCAAAGCCAGGTTGGAGAGGGCATGGAGCAACCTGGGACAATGGAAGGTGTGCCTGCCCATGGCAAGGGGGTGGAATGAGATGATCTCCAAGGTCCCTTCCAACCCAAAGCATTCCATGATTGTGATGCAGCAGATCTCACAGCACAGGTGATGGAACAGGCAGCACAGCAAGAATGTTTTCCCCAAGAATCCCAGATTCCCACCCCAGGTCAGCTCCTGGTTGGGCTGTGGACATGAGCTGGCCCATCGTATGGGGTTCTGCCCATGGTGGAGCAACTGGGCAGGGAGGAAGGAGCTGTGAGGAGCCCCATGTGAGATGGGACACGTGTGAACAAGCAGAGAGTGATGGAAACAAGCAGAGAGTGCTGGATGGGTCCCCTCGGCAGCACAGGGGTCGCACCCTGCCCTGACCTGCCTGGGCAGCTGCTCACATTGGGGGGACAGTGGTGGCAGGGGACCCTTTGCAGGAGGCTCAGGAGGACACTGTGTGTTGGCAGGCACAGGCTGTGACTCAACAGGGCCGTTTCATCTCTCAGATCTTTTGCTTTTTTACTTTTCTTTAATCCACTTGCCTCATTGACTTTATTTTACAATCCATCTCTGGGTTCACTGAGGAGCACTTTGGTCATTAAGCACGTAGGGGCATGTGAACAAGCCTGTGTCTTTAAATGTGAATTGCTTTAAAGCCAGGATTAAATCCCTGTCTGGATGTGACAGGCACAACACGACCCCAGGGGTCCCTCCTGCTGCCCCTCACTTCCATCCTGCCCTGCTCCACCTTTGGAAGGGATAAGGCCAACCAGCATGTGCAGGCTGGAGGTCCCATCCCTTTGCAGGTCCCTTAATGTGCCCAGGTCCCAGTTTCCCCCCCAGACCAGGACTTGTCAAGGCTTCCCTTCCCTTTTCCCTGGTTTGGGGCCGGGCTGAGCCCTGCCTGGGTGTGTGTGCAGGGACAGTGCCACGGGGTGCTAACGCAGCTGTGCTGGGACCGGTTCCTGCAAACAGGCTGTAGCTCTCTGGCTGCATTTTTCTAAATCCAGCCCTTTGGATGGGAAGCGTTTTGACAGTAAAAGTGGAACTGGGGCATGTCTGAGCAGGGCGAGGGGTCTGAGGGAGGGACACCCAGGAGAGGGAGCAGCAGGGAGGTGTGTGAGCCATAACGGGAGCGCTGCCAGGATCGTTTCCCTGCCTGTTGTTTCCTTTCCTGTTTGCCTTTGCTGCCCACACAGTCTGTGCTCGTGCTGTCTGTAGATGTGATGGTCCATCCCTTGCAGCCAAAAGTCCCGTTTCTATTCCTGTGCTTTGCTCTGCTCCCATAAAACACATGTTTGGGGGACAGGGCAGGAGGCAGATGCCCATCTCACAATGTGCAGACCGCCATCCTTCCTGCTGCAGCCTCAGCACCTCCTCCTCCTCCGGGTGCTCTGGGTGGATGCACTCCCTTTCCTGGGATGCTGCTGAGCGTGGAGGCAGCATGTCCTGCCTGCTGCCTCCTCCCTGCTCTCCCGGGATCTTGTGGTGGGCTCATGGAGAGAACAACAACACGGGGGCTGCTGTCCAGGAGACACCGGTGGCCCCGGGGCTCGCGGTGTGTGGCCCGGCTGTGCTGCTGCTCCCGGGGCTGGAGCCGTCCCGGGCACAGGGAAACAGATGATGCCTCATTGGGGAGTGTGGGGAATGTGGAAGGCAAAGGCCCAGGGAAAAAAAATAAATTGCACCTGAGGTCTTGCTGTCTGTGGAGGTTTTAGGGTTGGTGAATGTGCAGCGTGGGGAAGGAGGAGGTTTGTCCTGAGTGGGGTTTGTTCAGGTCAGTGAGGTCTGGGGAGGGTGGTCCTTCAGTGGGGGTGTCTCTGGGATAAAACCATGTGCTGTGTCCTGTGGTGGGGAGTTAAACTGGGACACCCACATGCCACTGAGACTGCCTGGGCTCCTTTCCCCACTGAAGGGTTGCAGTGTGCCTAATCTATGCAGTAAGGACATGCTAATGTCCCCGACGTGGGCAGGGGGACACGGTGCGGCAGCCAGCGGGCTGGGTGCATGGCTGCTGTCCCCGGTGCCTCCATCCATCCATCCATCCATCCATCCATCCATCCATCCATCCATCCATCCATCCATCCATCCATCCATCCATCCATCCATCCCTCCATCCATCCCTGAGCGGTGGTCCCTGCACCATCCCTTGCTGCGCCCGCATCCCGAGGAGGGACCGCGCTGGCCGAAAGGCTTCTCCGGGGTGGAGGCATCAGGAAGCGCCTTTGATCTGCGGGCACGGAGAGGCTTTGAAATGAGCGGCAGAGCTGCCCGCCCCGCCGGGGAGGGGAGATAACAGATCACAGCCTGCGCCCAGGGCTGCGGTATCGCGCCTTGATGGGGCTCTGATTGCTCCCGACCACGCAGCTCGCTCGGGGCAGCTTCAAAAGCAGCGCCGGAGCTGCAACGCCCTGTGCAAAGAGTGCCGGGCGGGCTGTGCACACACACACGGCCCGGGTGCGGCTACACCCAGCCTGGCGAGGCGCTGAGCCCTCCCTTCCCAGCCTCACACACCTGCCCGGACCGCTGGGGTGTGTGTGTATTGGATGCGGGGGGGTTGGACCCTCTGGACCTGCTCGGTGGGCACTGGATGCCTCTGGCATGCCCCTGGATCAGGATTTCAGCTCCCTGCCTGTCCCAGATCCCCCTATACAGTGGTCTTGGAGCCTCGGAATTTGGGGTTAGTGCCTTGCAAAGCTCAGGGATGCTTCTGAGGCAGGGAGATGCTGGGAGCAGTAAAGCAGGATTTGCAGCTGCTCTCAGCATGTTTCCCAGCAGCATGGGAGTTAACAGGAAAAGTTGGGGGAAAGAGGAGGCAAAGGGACCTCCTCCGTTCCCCACTGCCTTCCCCCTGGCTGCTGCCATTTCATCAGGCTGTGCATTGGCCTCCCGAGGATGGAGCTGGGTAACACCACAATATAAACAGAACATCTGGAAGCTCTTAAAGGGTTTTATTTTTTAACACATTTACAAGAGCCAGGGACACTTGTGCACAGAGTTCTGCAAACTGGGAGACGCTGTGCTCGCTCCTTCCCCAAAAGCCCAAGGCTGGTGGTCAGGCTTTTCCCTGGGGCAGGAGCTCGAGGGGCTGCTTTGTGCCTCCACTCTGGGTGGCTGAGGGTGTGATACCTGGGCCAGGAGGTGCCAATCTTGCATATTCCTTGTGAAGTCCAAAGCAAACAGATGATAAGTGTGGCACGAAAAATGAGCATAAACCTTTCCCCTTCTTTCTGTGTGCCCCTGGTTGATTCTGGAGCAGGATGGGGAGTTGGGAAGGGTTTGTTGGGGAGAAGGTATTTAATGATCCTCTGAAATGAGCAGGGTGAGAATCAAAGAGCAGAGCAAATGATTTAGTTCCCTACATGGGCCAAGAGCTTGTCTGAACCGAATGGGAGCTGCTTGTGCCACACTTAGGATTTGGATCCTACAGTTGACTTGAGAGCTTGAAGGTAGAGACCCCATGGATAGAGGGATAAACGAGATCCATTCTCACTCTGCTGTCTGACTGTGGTTTCCTCTCCCTATCTCCTTCCAAATGGCTGTGGCAGTTGGGAAGAGGAGCCCCTTTCTGTCCAGGACAGCAGAGAGGGCACAGGGATAGGCACTTCTCCTGTGGAGCTCCAGCATGGTGGTCCTGTGTCCCAGCTCTGTGCTGGGCTGTTTAATCCATCACTTGCACATCCCTTGGACTGTGTAAGGCAGCCCACGTGCTCATAGGCAGGATGAGCTGCTTTCCCTTCCTCTGCATTCCCAGATGCTGTTGTTTTGTCTGTGCACACAAATGGCCATTTGGTTTTCTTCCATCAGCCCCTGGCTCTGTTTCTTATCCACCCTCGCGCTATCCTGCACCTTGACCTGATGTCTTCTGACGCCACAGGAGCCCAGCCTTGGGGCTGGTGCTGCTTTTGGGCTCCCCAGAGTGATGGGGCCGAGTAATGCTGGTTTTCCCATGGGTGTTGTCAGCACATCCTCCCTTTCCCCATCTGAACAGCAGCGCTGGTGGCTCAGCTGTCACTGAGATGTTGATGAGAGAGCTCCTCCCAGCCTACTTAGACATGGACCCTGCAGCCACAACGGGTCCCCACCAGCCTCAAGTTCCCCTTCAGGCTCCAAAGCACAGGACCCTCGGCGCTGCTGAGGGTGGGCTGAGCTTGAAGGTGCCAAAGGTGCTTTTAGGAGAGGTGCTGGGGCTGCTGCTGCATCTCCTCTTTTCCACATTGCTCCAAACATTTTCCATGGTGACAAAGAAGCACCATGATTTGCTCCACCACAACCAGCCGCCCTTGAGCCTGGAGCCTCCGTTAACGCCGTGTTTTTCCTCCGCAGGGTCCGCGGTGAAGGCTCGGGGTGCAGGGACCTGAGAGGGGACAGCCGAGGTGCTGCAGCACTGGTCGTGGCCACAACACCCAGGAGCACCCTGCAAGGATGGGCACCTCAGCTGGAGTGTGGGGAGAGGGACAGCAGGGACCAGCAGCTCGTCCTGAGCGATGGAGCATCAGGGGCTCTGTGAGGTCCTTCCCCAACACCCACCACCGGGCCCACTGGGCTCCACATCCCCTGCCCAGCGAGGGGGATTTCCTCCCAGTGCTGACCATGCTCCCAACTCCCACACAGATCTGAAAGGACTTAATTAGCTGCTCTGTGCTGGGCTTTGGAAATTATCCCTTCGGCCGGGAAGTGCTGACGATGGATGGATGACGAAGTGCTCTTGGCTCAAACAGTAGCTCGATGCTTTTCTCTGTGAAGGACCAAGTGCTTGCCCAGTTCCAAGGAACCAGCTGTGGATTTTTATTTTTTTTTTTTACCTTTCTGTTCTTCTTTTTGATGCCTGTTGGTGTTTTGGGTTTCATGAGGATGGCTGGACCTGCACTGGATCCTGCTGATAGCCGTGGTGGGAACTGGATGGCCTTTGGAAGAGCCGTGGGGCAGAAGCTGAGTTGGTGGTCATGGAGCCCCAGGGTTTAAAACTGTCTGGCAGAGGCTCATCCTATGCTGTGGGTGTTGGGTGCCCTCTGAAGGGTCTTTGAGCACTCCCGTGGAACCTGGCCCAGGAGGGACTGGGAAGCAGGAGTGGGGGATTCCAAACCACAGCCAGGGGAACGCTGTGAGGGGGGAAAATGCCACCCTCAGAAACAATTAAATTTCTTAATAAAAGCCGTTGCCTCTGTGAGTGCTGGATGTTGTTCTGCATTTGCCTTGGCTCAGCCACACTTCCATCAGGGCCCTGCCATGGGGCTGCTGGGGCTTGTGTTGGACTGTACAGGAAACCAGCACTTTGGGAAACTTCTGCCCTCGCAAAGCCAGACCAAGAGTTTAATGCCTTTGCTTCGCAGAAAAGTTCTCTCCTGTCCTTTCCCTCTTCCCTTTCTGCAGCCCTTAACCACCCCTGCCTGACAGTGTGGGCTGGTGAGCTGTCCCTAACACTCCTCCTGCTCCAACAGCCACTGAAATGCAAATTATTTCCCCTTAAATGATGTAGTTTCACATCCCTGGACTGTGTGTTCCCTCTCACTCTGTGCACTTGATGTGAAGCACTGGAAGGTGCTGTGTGGAAATGCAACATAAAAAAGATAATTATGTAATGGAAATATTCTTTCTTCTTTTTTCTCTCCAATATTTAGACCATTAAAATTAAAAAGACACCCTTTAATTTAAAAAACACAGTAGGTTCATGAGCACTGATGCCCTTCATCACTGCTCCTTTTGAGGTAGGTGCAAAGCTGCGGGTGAGTCTGTTCTTCCTTTTCCCTGGTACAAAGTGGATGGTGCAGGTTTGGGAGGAGGTTTGGATGTGGTCACCATTCCACTCTGCCTTTGCTCCTCCAGCACAGCGGGCCCTTGGCAAGCACACCAGCACAGCAGTAAGACTGGTGTTACTGGGCACTCTGAGCTCCCCAGGACCCTCTCCCTGGATGTTTCTCACAGAATCATTTAGGTTGGAAGAGACCTCCATGGTCAGAGTCCACCCTGTGACCATTAGATAAGAGCACTGAGCCGGTGCTCGCTCTGTGACATCCTTTTCCAATGCAATTCCTTGCCTGGGAGCTGCAGGGTTGATCTCAGCCTGGAATCCTGTGGGGTCCCACTGCCTGGCCTTTCTTCCAGCCCTGTGGCTGCAGAGCCCACTCCAGGGACTGATCCATGGAGAGCTCCAAGGATGGATCCGGGGGTGGAGTGGGGATCTCAGAGCCCGAATGGGGACTTTTTGGAGTTCATAACCAATAACTTCAAAGGCCTCTTGCCTTCAGTGTCAGTCAGTCAGTCCCATGGTCCCACTGAGAGCAAACACGGAGCCGTTAAACGGGAAGGGCGTGGGACCTGCATTGCTATTTACCTGTGTACCCAGCAGGAAAACCTGCCTGTCATTCTTCCCAGGAAATACAAACTGGAAGCACGGACAAACTCATGGGGATTTATTAGTTTGCCTTACCAAATGCAGATATTAAGACTAGTTAGTCCGGCCCAGGGGCTGCCTTTAGCCTTTTGTGTGCTGTGCTGGCGCCTCTGGGTGCTGATAAGGGGGTGCTCTGTGCTCAGCCAGTGGGGCTCAAGGAGGTTCTTTTGCACCATTTCTGTCTCCTTTTTGCTCAGGACTCATCCTGTCAGGGGCTGAGCACCCGGGGCTGTTGTGCTCCAGCCTCCCCAGCCCTGGCATGGGAATCTCCCCACTCAGGTGAGCTCCCCTTTGGCACATCCTGCCCCACCACGTGCCCTTGGGACAGTTTGCAGCTGGTGTTTGGGTTTGCAGTGCCAACCTGAGCAGGTGAAAGTTCCCTGGGCTTGTTTTTACTGTAAAGGGTAGCACGTGATCCTGCTGTCATAGAATCCTTGAATGGTTTGAGTTGGAAGAGACCTTAAAGTTTATGGGCAGGGGACCAGCTTGCTCCAAGCCCCATCCAACCTGGCCTTGGACACTCCCAGGGCTGGAGCAGCCACAGCTTCTCTGCCCAACCTGTGCCAGGGCCTGCCCACCCTCACAAGGAGGAATTTCTTCCCAATAACCCACCTAAATCATCCCTCCTTCAGTTTAAAGCTGTTTCCCTGCAGTTCAGGAATTGCCTGCAGAGTAATCCCTGATCCAGAGCCAGCCCCACCTCCAGGGAATACCACCCAGGACCATCCCAGGCACGGATGGAGGTGCAGGCGTTGTTAGGAGCAGGGATGGCTGGAGGCAGGGATGTGCCCCAGAGCCCAGGGTGTGGAGGATGGGGACAAACAGATGTGAGTGATGGCCTGGAGAAACCGGATTTATTTTTCCTCGGCTTGTTAATGTGAAGATCCTGTTCCATAGAAGGCTCAGTGGGCAGAAGGCCCCTTGCCTGCTTTCAACCTATTGCTTGGGAAACAGGGAGAGCAGAGTCCAGCTGGGATGGGGAGGGTTTGGGAGGAAGAGAAAGCCAGGTGAGCAGCTGTGGGGAGCACAGCCCAAACCCAGCCATCCCCCCCCACTTTCAGTTTTCCATTCTCATCCCATTTCTGCCCCATTTCATGTGTCCCTGCATCATCTGGTGTGTATTTACAGGCAGTTAGAGATGCTTGTCTGGATGTTATTTCCCCTCTGGGGCTCGTAAAACGCATCTGCTGGAGCTGCCGACCAGCTCGGGGGGCATTTCCAGGCCCTGCTGGTGTCCAGGAGCCCATGGCTGTGGACTGGGAGGCTGCTGTGCCTCGTTCCCCTGTTTGTTTTGACAGCTTAGCAGTGTCAGGCTGTGGCTGCAGGTGTGTGCAGGATGGATCCTGCTGGGATGCTGCAGGGCCACACGGACAGGGACGCTTGGAAGCTTCTAGCAAACCCCATCAGGGCTGGGGTGTGGGTGGTTGGGCTTCTCTGAGGCCAGGAATCACTTAGATTGGGAAAGATCTTTAGGATCATCGAGTCCAGTGTTCACCCAGCACTGCCAAGGCCACCACTAAACCAACCCAACAGGTTGTGCCCTCAGCTAAAGTCTCCAGAGCTCTTTGAGTGGGGCTTTGGTTCTCAGTCACCTTCCCAGCATTCATTGTCTCTAAAACAGTCTTTTTGTCACTTGTGTATTGTCACCCCCCAGTCACAGAATGGTTTGGGTCAGAAGGGACCTTGAAGATCTTGTTCTGCCCCCCTGCCAGATGCACTTTTGGGTTGCACACAGCTGTGCTCCTTTGGTTAATTCTTGTTTAACACGCAGCACCTGGGGGTAATTATTGACCCCAGATCTTGTAGGGGCTCCCAATCCCCACCCAGGTGTCCCTAATCTGGTGTCAGTTAAAGGCTCCCCACAGAGCAGGAGCCCCCATTGCTGTCAGGGTGCTTTGCAGGAGAAGCAGCGACTGCAGCCTGGGAACATGAGCAGTTTTCGTGGTGCTGGAGGAGGCAGGTGAGGTTGAAGCTCTTCTTCTGGTTTTTCCATGTTGGATTTGACTGTGGAAGCTGGACCTAAACAGGGTGGGGGGTTATGTGCCTCGGTGTGATGTTGCCAACGGATTTAGTGTGCAAAGAGGGTCAAAGCAGGAATGAAATAGTTGATTATTGTTTTGCATTTGTCAGAAAACACGGCTGAGCAAATCCAAGCCTGCTGTCTGTTCATTAAGAGGCTAATCCTTTGTCTTTTCCTGGAAAAATCCTTTCCAAGAATCCCAAGGTTTTCTAAGTGGGGTCAAGCTTAGAAAATATAATGGGAAAGGGGTGTATTTTCTTCACTCAGATGTTACTTCCACCTCTTGCCTGTCTATGTGTTCTTCCCTCCTGTTTCCCACCTTCTGCACAGGAGCTCCTTTGTGGAGTTCTGGTGTCCTGGAAGGAATGACCTGACTCTTCCTCCTCTGGCCCCCAGGGTAGGTGTGTTTTGGGGCTGGGTATCGTGACAAACCCCCTCCGAGGAAGGGCTGTAGGGCTGGAGCTCCAGCCCCAATCCCCAGGAATGTCATTAGCCCCAAAGCTGCTTGGTAGCAACACTCAAAACTAAGCCAGTTCTCCCTCTAAGCCTTCGTGGTTTGGTTTCCTTCAAGGAGAGGAAATTCTCCTGCTGGGAGAGATCTCTGTGCTCTCCTAACAGTGTTTCTTTTGGTGCATGTGTTAAAACTTCTGAGCAGGATGAGTTACCCTCAGCTGCACCAGTTGCTGTGCACTGGGAGGACTGGTCGTGCTCCCCCCGGCTCCTGTGGTGCCTGGTGATGTTGGCTGGGTGTTTGTAATGGCAAAACCTTCCCAGAACATGCTCTGACGTTCTCCCCCTCCTCTTTAAATTAATGTGCCAGCCATGCCTCACCCTAATTAAAACCAGCAAAGAGGACTGGTCCAGGCTGTAAAATTCTAGGACAGTTTTATGTAGAGCAATTAAAAGGAAGGTAAAAAAAATTGTTAAGAAATTAAACACTAATTACTTTTTTTTTGCCAGCTGAACTGTTTTGGCAGTGGGGCTGCAAGTGGGATGTAAAGACCTGGGATGGTTGGTTCCCTGCTGCCATAAATCAACTGCATCAAATGTTCCCCTGCTTTTTAGCCATGTAACTCATCTGCTGTCAATTAGCCTAAATCACATTTTTTCAATTAAACAGGCTTAGAGGCCTGATAGCAAAGGCTGGTTGGGGAGGGGGAGGGAGAGGCAGAGCCTGGTCATAGGCAGTGAGGTGGAAATATCTTTTTAAAAGGTGTGATCCCATTTTAGTGTTTTCCACATAAAATGTGATCTAAATGTCTGAGCTCTGGGGAGCAGTAAAAGCTGGAGCCCAGCTGAGGAAGGAACCTGTGGAACAGGGGGAATGGCCACAGAGGTGGCCTGGGGGATTAAAGGGGAATCCCAGCTGGGAGGCTTGAAGGAGTGATGGCAACTTACTCTCTGCAGGAAAACTCCTTTGGGATGAAACTCCTGCCCTTGTTCCCCTCATGGGATAGAAGTTTTCAGGCTTGTGCAATGTTTGCTGGGCAAAGAGTCTGCCCGTGGTGTGAGGGCTCCTTTGTGCTCCAGGGAAGGTGAAATTATCCCCTTGTTTTTGTGCACCCAGCAATGGGAATGGGTGGCTTGCATAATATGTGGGATAATTTGTGTTGGATGGTGAAGGAAACCACTATTTCCTCTCACTGTGTCTAGTCTTGCTCACTGAGTGTTTTCTTTCTTGATTGGAAAAGGAAAACAGGCTGTGAAGAACTTGGAAAGGGGTGAGGATGGGCAGGGCTGGGAGTAAATGGATCCCTTCATACCTGAATCTGCCTTGGCCTTAAACCCAAGGGAGATAAAAACTTCCCAGATGGGGAAGAAAGAACTGTCTGGGGTGGGATGAGAAGCTGGTCCTGGCCCCAGGAGGAGGAAGAGGCACATGTGGCTTGATTAGTGGTCTAGTTATTGCACATATTACCCATCTCCCTTCCCTCCCCCTGGAATCTGTGCTGGAGCCAGACTGTGCTGGGAGTGTGTGGGGTGGCCCCTGGTTTGTCTGGGGGGGTGCAAATGTGGGGCTTCAAAAGTCCCTGCAGATATCTGGGTGCTGGAAATGGAGCTTCATCTCCCTGGTTCAAGACTTTGCAGGAGCTGATGCTTCCTGGATACCCTGGGATGGGGAGGACACCCAAGGTCCTTCTGCTGCTCCCTGCACCAGGGTAGAATGTGCTCTGAGGACCTTTGGAGATCCCAAAGTCTCATCCTGCAATGCCAAGCATTCACCCATTAGCTGCAAAAAGGGCTCAGGCCTCCCAGTTCTGCCTACAAGCCCTTGCAGGTTATCCTGTTAGGAAAAGCAGGCTCATTTATTAATATACATAACATTAATTGCTGTAATTTGAAGGCTGGGTTCCCACTCTGGGGATGTGGGTGTGTGCTGCAGTGTGGAAATGCAGGGAGGAATGTCATCCTGTGGTTATTGTGGTGATGGGTTTGTATTGTGGCTTTGGGTTCAGGTGCTAAAAGAAGAATGAGAAAACCAAATGTATGTCCTCAGTGTAGCCAAAAATACAGCCCAGCGGGTATTTAAATGTTAATTAATGTCATTCCCCACCACTGCTGCCCCAGGCAAACCTGGTGATTCAGATCACCCTGCATTCTTCCTTCCTGACCAGGGACCTGCCCTCAGTCTTCAAAAAGAGCTTTGTTGGTCACTTGGAAGAGCTGAACTGGGGGAATCCAGGCTGAGGAACATCCTATAACCTGCAGGATGGTGGTGATGCCACCCCACTCTTAGTGCCAAAGGATGTGGGATCAAGGTGGCCCTCGAAGTTCTGAGCCTGGTCTGCCATGGGCTTTGCCAACATGGTTGTGTTGGTGAGGGGCAGAGGGAAGGAGACTTGACTCTTAGTTCTCAGCAGAGATGGGATTTTGTGGCCCATCCATGAGGGTTTGGGGTGGGGCAGGATTGCTCCTGTCATGCTGGTGCCTCTGGTCTCTCTCCTGCAGTAGATGCTGGCCCAGCTCTGTCCCTGTTCAGGGGGTTGTAGCAAAAGCAAGTCCAGGGCTTTGCTGGAGATAAACCAGGCAACAGGACCTTGGCTCTCTGTGGTTGTGGAGGACTCCTGGCTTTGTGCTTTTCATCCCAAGAAAGAAAGGAACCTGCTATCTTTGTGGTCACCTGGTGATGCCAGCAGAAAGCCTGGCTCAGGGCCTCTGTTCCCACAGAAGCAGCACAGTTGGGTCCCTCCACACCAGGGAGTTTTGGGCTGCCCTTGGGAAATGGCTCCTTTGCCAGGAGCATGTGTGTCCTCGTGGATCTGCTGCTCCAGCTCTCCTGCCCTGCACCGACGTTTGCTTTGGAAAAGCAGCGCTGGTGGTTTCTGGAACGTGCTCCATCTAACCCACCATCAGAAAACAACAAACCCAAACCTGTAATTGCCCTTGGTCTTGAGCAATTTGAGCTGGGTGTGAATCGGCCACGAAGGCTCCAAAAGCCCTGGGAGCTCCAGGAGCGCTGCAGGAGGGAGCTGATGGTGTGTGGGAACCAGGAGCACCCTCCTTTGGCTCTGACCCTCCTTCACTGTCCCCCTGCACCCCAAAGTAACCCCACTGATGCTCAGGGCTCTGCTGGCATCAAATTCCGTGTGAAACCCCGACCTGGCAATGCCCACACTGCCAGCACTGGTGGGTGAATGGGGATGGAGTCCCCTGACTGTGGGGGGGCTTTGGCTCTTGTGGGGGATTATTAGAAGTGGAGAATTAAGGCCTGCATTTCCTTATTTCTCTCCTTTCTGCGGGTGTGATGAGAACAGCCCTACCCCCTGCCCTGTGCAGTCATTAGAATTCCTTTAGGGAGAGGGTGAAGTAAATCTGATTTAATTCCAGTGACACAACCTGCATGGCCTTGGCGGCTCTGGGGGGTTAATCTGCTTTGGGGAGGGCAGTGGCTGCTGCTGGCACGAGCACCCCTGCACATGATGGGCTTAGGGCAGTGCCAGGCACGGGCAGCCCGGCCTGGGGGGACCTGGCCATGGGGCAGGGATGGGGTCCTCAGCCTTTTGTTGATGGGGAGTGCTCTGCTTCCTTCTGGGATCCTGGCAAAGAGGTGGTTTGGTTGGAAGTGGTGGTTCTCCATTGCTGGAAGTGTCCAAGGCCAGGTTGGACCGGGCTTGGAGAAATCTGGGCTAGTGGAAGGTGTCCCTGCCCATGGCAGGGGATTGGAAGTGGATAATCTTTGAGGTCCCTTCCAACCCAAACTGTTCCATGGTTCTATGATCTTGTGTCTCTCTATGGGTCCTAATGGAGAAGCCTCTTTCCTCCTCCTCTCCTGAGACATATCCATCTCTTGCATCCCAATTCCTCCACAGCATGTGGCTTTTCTCTGAACTCTCCCCTGTGAACTTTCCGTGTACTGCAGTGACTTTCCATGCTGGATTGTCACCTTTTGGGGACAGGCTGGAGCGTACAATTGAGAAGGATTTGTGGGCAGTGCTGCATCCCCATGTGCCTGAGGGGTCTCCCTGACACAGCCAGGGAGCTCTGCCAGGCTCAGGGATGTGCAAATCACAGACCAGGAGCTCCAAACCACAGAGTTGTAAAGGGAAAGAACCCAAATAGCCCAATAATATATTTTGAGGTTCTTTTTGTTTAACTTCTGGGTTTTAAGCTTAAATTGGAGCTGCTTTGTTTTCTGTGCAGTTGGGAGGTCTGGGAGCCTTTCTGCAAGAGGAAAAAGTGAAATACCCACTGATTTGAGGTGGTTGGAGCAGTGCTGGGGTGGGGAGCCTGGTCAGTGACTTCTGGTGAAGAAAGAGTGAGGGACCAGCTTTCACCTTCTTTTTGAGCTGAGCCACATTTTGTCAGCAAAGTGCTGTGGGGGGGTGAGTGCCATGACTGAACACAAGCCTGACTTCCCACACCCACTGAGGCTTTGCATTTCTGCTTAACAAATGCTCATTTTACATCCCCCCTCAGGAGCAGCACTTTATGCCTTCCCTCCCCTTGAGTGCTAAAAGATGGGACATGTCCTCCCCACTTGGTGGGACAGCAGCTGGTGCTGGAGCATCCCTGGGGTGCAGGTTGGGTCTGGAAAGCTGCTCTGTGCTGGAGAGAAGTGTGTGGGACCTCACCCAGCTCCAAGGAAGGAGTTTCTGCTGACACAGCCACCACATGCTTTAATTGTGCATTATTAAGAACTGCTTTTATTTGAAGAAACTGGCCCCATGTTGCAGTGTGAGTCCCCAACCCTTTTCCCTACAAAAGGGGTGTTGTGCCTCTTACCTTTCAGCTTTAATTTGGGCTCCCAGCCCTCTCTGGGTAACCCAGAGCACGGGGAGCTTTCAGAGAGCTCTCACCCAATAACTCAGCCCAGCCTACAGCACTAGTGAGGTATTTTACACCTGCCAAGGCAGAAAATTAATCATTCCTGAAGAATGAAAAAATGTTTCTGAGCCTTTTTTCCCCTCCTTTTTAAAGAAAAACAGGGGGTTTGAGACCTTGATGCCCTTCTGGTAGGGTTTGGGATGTGACTGACTGAGATGGGGGTGATTGGTGGATGGATTTAGGGCTGTTGTGGGTCAGAGCCTTTCAGTGGCCTTTTTGTCTTGTGTGTGTTGCCCTCTTTACCTGGGAGCATCTCTTGGAGTGAGGTGATTCTGGTGGCCCTCAGTGGATGGATGGCTCACAGTTTCCCAAGGCTGATTTGGAGTTTTCAGGATGGAGTATGTGGGAAATAAGGAAAATCTCCCTGACAGGTTCTCAGTGATTTGTCTCCAGCATCACCATCCAGCTGGGTGCTGGAAACACATCAGTCTGCTGAGAGCAAGCCAGCCCTTTGTTCCTGTGTCTCCTTGAAATGATATTGTGGTTTACTTAATTAAAAACTGTTATTGTGGGAATGACAAGGAATTAAAAAATTAAATCTGGGAAAAGGCCTATCTGACCATCTAATCCAGCCCTGCTCTGAGCTATCCTCCTTCTGCATAGTTTGAAGTGCCTCAGGTGATGTGTTTGCTCCCTGTTCCCCAAGGAAAGCTTCCTGTGGTCTGCCAGGGAGCAGTTTGTAGGGCTGAGCTGGCTGGTTCCATCTGCACCCTGCTGCTCTCCTGCAGCTGCATCAGGGCAGGTGCCTGTAAAGGACTGTGAGGAGAAGCAGGATGGTGGTGGGATTTTGGAGAAAGCTGCAAATGCTGGTGGGAAAATGATTCATCTGCACATCCTGGACCAGAGTGGTGGGATGTGCAAGGGCCACTGTGCTGACAGAGTGGTGGGAAGGGTCCCACCAGTCCCCAGAGAGCCCCGTGGCCCCAGATCTGCAGCAGGGACTTGCACACAGCTGAAGTTCCAGCAGCAGCTGAGGGAGGTCCTGTGGTTCAGTGCTGGGACAAAGAAAATGCCTTTCCACTGCCCCAGGCTCCTGTTTGAGCTTGGGCAGCCGGTGTTGCCTCCCTGGCCGCATCCTGGAAGGCTGTGTGTGGAGCTGGGTCCTGCCAGGATGTCTGGGTGTGGGAAAGGAGCCTCCCTGCCCTCCACATGCCAATGCTGCCACCAGCTAATGCCTGGTTAAATATGGACTGTTTGCTCCACCTTGTCCCAGGAGCTGAGGCAGGGAGAGGATGGTCTTAGCAAAAAAATTAGGCTCTTCCACAGGGCAGAAAAATCCTTTCTCCCTGCCTGGTCTCTTCAGTGTGTTGTTGCTCCATATTGGGATCTGCCAAAACACAAATCACTCCCTGCGTTACGAACTGAGGTTGGCACTTGGAAAGCTCACCTGGTGAGTGACACAAATCCCAGGGAGGTTTTCTGAGCACCAGGGAGTGAATGTTAGCTCTGAGGAAGGAAATCAAAACCTCGGGAGCTTCCTACCTGAAGTGAGCCCTTTGCAAATACTGTTGTTGCTTGTTCTTGGTGGGTGCAGGAGCAAACATTCCCCCTGCAGTTCTCCTACTCAATGTGCTTTAAGACAATTAGAATGGGCATATAAAAATGATGCATTTACTTTACAAAAGTGTTTTTGTGGAGTTTTTTTATTTATCATTAAATGCCATCCCTTTGGTGTGTGCTTCAATAATCATGGAAAAAAAAATCATCCAGGCAGCCTGTCACTGCAGAAATGTCATTTTTCCTTTAGAACCAAATGCTAAAGTTGGGGTTCTGGTTTATTCCTGTGGCTCCAGGAGTTGAGGCTTTAAGGAGAGCTGCTAGTTTTCAACAACCCTCTATTAGTCATGGGAACTGGCAGTTCTGAAATTAATATTTGCAGATCCCCCCTCCCTGCTCCTTAATGCAAAGAAAACTCTCACCTCCAGCCTGCCTTCCAAGTACGTGATTGAGAACATGTGAATCCACAAGGATTGAACTGGGAGTGACCCCTGGGGAGTAAGTGGGTTAATCAAAGCTGGGCTCTTCCCCACACTTCACTCCCTAAAGCTCCTGCATTTCCTCCTGATGGCTGATAAGGAGGGATTGAGTTTATGAAAGAGATGAAGATGTTTGGATAAGCTACAGTACCAAAGCAATCCTGCTGGACGAGTCAGGGCCTGAAGGAAGCTCCTGGAGTTGGAGGGGGTTTGTTGGTCTGGGTGTTTTCCCCCAGGGATTGTCTCTGTAGGGACCCATCCGGAGATGTGGTGGCAGCTCTGTAGTCTCAAACCCTGGATACCCTGGCTGGAATGATGTGCTCCAAGTCTGGGAGCTGTACTGGTGTGATGGGGACTCAGGCCATGAGACCCAGGGCATTTTTGAGGGCTCTGGTACACAGATACCTCAGAAATATGCTCCAGTTCTTCCTCACCCTCATCTCTGGGAGGTGCAGGGCTTTGAGATGGCTTGGTACATCCTGCTGGCTATTTGGTACTATCTTGTTCTTCCCTGAAGGCAGCCCCCAGGCAGAGGGCACTGGTGTGTCCCTGACTGTCATTCCATACCCAAGTCCTAAGACAAAAATATGGGGTCGTGTTATTGAGAACAACATTTGGTTATTTCCCTGTTCTTTTGCTGGGCCAGGAAGGCCAACACCTGTGTCTGAGATCATGATCTGGCTGAGATCAGTATCGGTGTCTATTTTTAGACATACCTTATCGATGCTGAAAGAAGGTGAATCATGGTTGGGAAAGGAGCTGCTTCTCTTCCAGATGTGTTTTGGAAAACAGCTGAGCTTCAAGGGGAGGGGAAGGGGAGCAGCAGTGGGAATGACCCATCATGGGTTGTGGCACCTTCAGCTGTCTGGGTGTTGGAGGGCAGCCTGTCCCCCTTGGATCAGTGTCACCGTGGCATCTCACAGGGCACTGAGCAGCCTGGTGTCTGCAGTGGGACAGGAACTGACAGGTCTAAGGGTTTTCCTAAATCCTGTGATTCCAGTCCCCAGTCCCAGAGCAGTGGGTGTTATCCTGGTGCACTCAGGGGCTGGTGTGGAGTGCTCAGAGAGGCACCTGCATGTGGTGGCTCCTGTTTGGTGCTGGAGGCTGGGCAGGGTCTGCTGAGCCTCTCCTGTAGCCCTGCTCATGGTCACAGTGGTTGTCCCCCTGCAGCCTCCCCAGGAGTTCTCCACTTGGGTGCAAAGCCATGGAGTGATGAAGCCACAGGTTGCCCACCCTGGGAGGACTTACTTTGCCCTCCTTCCTCCTGAAGGGCCCTGCTATAGCTGGACCCACAGGAGGATGCTGCTCCTGTGACCTCAGATCAGCTCTGAGTGCCCACAAAGGCTTTCTGCCTCCAGGAGAGCTGCAGGTGAGGTGGGGAAAGTTAAACTTCTGGACCTCTGGGCATGATCATTGATATCCTTTGATATCCCCCTCACCTCGGCAGGAAAAGCAAGTAACTCAGTAATTGGGGTTGATGTCTCCATTAAAGGGCTGCGGCAGTGAAGTGGTTGGTTGTGCCGGGAGGGGAATGCCCACAGGTAATTTATCTTGACATTTATAGAAAGCATAAGGGTTTACTCATTCATAAAACGAAGGGACGGGGTGTTTTGCTGCACCGGCTGAGCTCTGGAGCTGCTCGAACATTATTGTAGCTGATCGTAATCGTTTCCGGACGTGCGCCAATGTGCCCACGGGGGGGTTGCATGGGAACAGTAACAATGTGGGGCAGGAGAGAGAACCTGTTGGACAGGAATGGGCCGACTGGAGCTAACAAATCCTCTTCCTCCCAGGGCTTTTCTGAATGACAGGAGAGGGCGAGAGCCAAGGGGAGGATCTGCTGGTGGTTGGCACCCTGAGCTGGCAGGCACCGGGCTCTCGGCTTGTTTCAGCTGGAGGGAGTCCTGCTGCTGGGGCTCTGTGCTCTGCAGCTCTGGGGAACGGCAGGGAAGGCTTTGTTTTTAGAACAAACTGTTTTGAAAATGGTTTTTGTTGATCAAGCACAAAGAGAAGCTGCTCTGTGCAGGACAGAGCAGAAATGAAGGGTCTGGGTCCAGCCTTGGAGCAGAGAGAGTAAATAGCTCAATTCCTGTGCTGATATTTGTCTGTTTGGGGAAGGTCTGTGGATTCCCTTGAGCGTGGACCTGCCTGCTGTGTGGACAGAGTGGCTGGATAGCTTGGGAATGCCTAGGGTGGCTCTGTCAGTGCTTTGGGGAGGTGCAGGACCTGTGTGTGGGTGCACTGGCTTGCAGAACTTTGCTCTTTCCAATGGTGCATCCACAGGCTGCCCTTGGCAACCCCGTTTAGCAGGGCAGGAGGTTGTGGAGGTGCTCTGGCCCATCTGTCCTTGCTGCTGAGATGGTCACATCTCTTGGCAGAGAACCAGGGCCGTTGGGTTATCATAAAGTCTGTGGTGACACTGGCTTTTTATTGCTGACTTCATGGCCCTGGGCTGAACAGTATCAGGAGTGTTATCACCTGTAATCCCCCTGTAATCCAACACATTAATGAGCCCCAATCTCTTCCTAAACTGGCAATTGTGGCAAAACTATATGATGAGCAAGTGGGATGTGCTGGAGCAGACCTGGAGGTCTTGCTTTGGAGAGCAGAGGTGTTTGATGCCCAGGCTCCAATCCTCAGGGGCTGGAAACAGCCCTTGGGTGATGGTCTTGAGGAGTGGGCTATGACAGGGAGAGCAAGATGTTCCCTGGAGAGACCTCCTGGTGCTTCCCAATGGTCTCCTGGAAGGAGAGGCTGAGAGAGCAGCTTGAGCTGTAGGACAGCTGAGAATCACTGGGGTGCTGCTGGCACTTCCCAGCCAGGACAGACCAAGCTGATCACCCAACATCCCTCCTCCTTGAACTGGAGCAGACAGAGGACTTGCCTGTGCTCTGCTGACCAGGCTGGGGTGTTTGATAAACAGTCGGATTGTCAAGGAGAAACCTGCCTGAAACTGTTTCCAGGTGATAAAATTCCTGTGGTGCTGATGCACTGATTAGTGTGGCTTTGGGAGGTGACTCTGGGCTTGGCTCGGGGTCTCTCCCTCCCCTCAGTGTCTCCTCTGAGCACCTTTCTGGCCATGCCCACCTGCCTTCATTGCAATGCCATGTGGGAGATGGCTCCAAGTGCTACGTTTCTGTCCCCCTGGGTGAGCTGAGCAGGGTTTGGTCTCCCTGCACCCATCCCCTGTGCTCAGCCAGGTTTTCCTCCTGTCTCTTGGGAGTGGCTGAGCCACAGTTTTGGCAACAGCATCTGGGAGGGATGATGTACAGGACTATTTGAGCAGGTGAGCTGACCTGTGATGCATCCAGTGCTGCAGGGCCCCCCGGGGCTGCAGCGGGATGGCCCTGTGCCTGGAGCAGGGTATGGTGGCTGTCACTGTATAAGCTTTTAGGAGCTTGGGTTAATCTAAATCTTGACTGGACAAAGTGCTTCATCACTGGCTGGGTTTGAGGTGGGTGAGTCACCCGTTGAGTCACTCTGTTCCCTTGCCAGGTGGGGGACCAGAGAGGGGACACTGCTCAGAGGTGACTGAGCTGCACAGTCCAGAGCCCTCCCAGTGCTGCCTGGAAATGCCTCTGCTCCCTCTGCTCCTTCTCCCCCTTTATCTGCTTTTCCAGCCAGGGATAACCGAGCTGCCAAGCCGCGGTGCAGCCCGTGCCTGCAGCTCCCCTGGGTGCCCTTCCCGAGCCCTCGGGGACTTTCCTGTCCCCTGATTTTCCCAAGTGGCAGCTCGTGGCCTTGCTGCGGTGCCCGAGAGCATCCCCTTGTGCCAGGGTGCAGCCTGGGGCTATCCTGGGCCGAGCAGGGATGCTCGCAGCCTCCAGCCCAGCTCGGGGCGGGCATCTTGGACAGGAAAAACAAAAATTTGGCCATAACCCCTCCCTCTCCCCCAAAATCTCGAGGTGCTGAAGCCCTTTGGCTGCAGAATCAGGGTGGGATCCGGTGGGGTGTGTGGGGTACCGGGGGGTGCAGGGATGGGAGACCCCCGAGCGGTGCCCCCCACGCCGGTGGCCCCGGGGGTCGCTCCCTGGAGCCGGGGGCGAGCCCATGACATCACCTCCACGGCCGCCCATTGGCTACCCCGCCGATGACGTCACCCCCGCCGGGATGCGGCGTTGCCATGGGAACGGGATGCGGGCGCGCGCCCGGGGAGCGTGGGATCAGCGCGGGCTCCGCTTCCAGCGCAGGGTGGGATCGCTTGGCTGCGGTGAATGAAGACAATTAAGAGTTTATGTTCATTAAATAGGGATGCGTTGACGCCTGGCGCGGGGTGGGGGACGCTCCTCTGGAGAGGAAACCTCTCGGCCGGCACCTTGAGCAGCCTTTGGTCGGGTCAGTGGGAGCCTTTCCCATGCTCGGTGTCCTCAGGGAGTCAAACAACTGCGTTCATCTCGTTTAGCAACACTTAATCTTTCACCAGCCCTGAAACAATGCTCATTAAAGACCTGGCCGCTGTCTCGCTGGAAGGAGAAAGTTAAAAAGAAACTTTAGAACATTACCAAAGAAACATTTTAGCAAGGAAAAAACCAAGCGCTGGGCAGCAGTTTCAAGGGTGAGGTGGCTGGGAATGTCAGTGGGAGCAGGCAGTCCAAGGCAGCTGCTTTGCCGGAGCGGGGGCTGCGGTGCCGCCCTCCTCCAGCCCCCGATCCCTGTCCCGCTCCCACTGCCGGTCGCACGCTATTCCCAAGGACAAAACAAAGCCCTTTACCCCGGGCTTCAACTCTGACCTTGCCGTGGCAGGATTAAAATCTCATGAAGATGGACAACTCGATTGCAAAGAGTTAATTCCCCCCTCCCCTCTGTTTTTTACTCCTTTTCTTTCCAACTGGCCTGGTTTGCTGTGGAGAAATTGGGGGGAAAAAAGAACAGAAATAGTCGACCTGTGGGTGCTGGAGGATGCTGCAGGAGCCCCAGTGGTGCTGCAGCCTGGGCAGGATGGACAACTGGGGCTTTATCTTCCCCCTCCCACATTTGGGGCTCTGCACCCTGTTGTCAGGGTTAGAAACAGCTTTGAAAAGCTGAGTTTTGCAAGAATTAGGGTTACTTTGGTCTTTTTCTATGAAAAAAACCCAAACCACCGCCCAGAATTTCAAGGCAATTTAATGGTCGCTTTCTATGCATCCACTGGTCTCTTTCAAAGCAAAACTTCCTTCTGTTTCCTCGGCTGATTTCCAGCCTGTACAGCTCCTGGGCTTGGAGTCCTGATAAAATGCAAGTTCCCTGGTGAGCTCAGACCTGTGCAGCTCCTGTTTCTGCTTCACTGCCTGTGGTGGGACCCAGAGAGGGAGGAAGGCCAGTTCAGAGGATCCTTTGAACACCTTTGCAGAGAAGCTGAGTCTCAGCTGGCTTTGGGAGGGGGAAATGCCTTCTCACTGTAGGCAGAGTAACACATAGTCAGAAGTTTCAATGGAACTGTAAGAGGCTGAAATAAGTGAAAGTCTGCTTTGATCTCCTAATATCTTGTTTGCTATGAGGCAGCCACCTATTAACTAATAAATAGGGGAGAAAATGTACCTTTGCTGCTGGTGTGGTCTTGCCCTGAGCTGAGGGGAGCTTTGCTCCCCACAAACCCTGGCTGTTGGCAGTGCCCTCTTTGCCACCCAGGCAAAGGAATTTCTCATTTATTATATAATGGCTGAGTGTGACTGACATGGCCAGTCAGGAGCTGGAACGAGCCTTTACTAAGAGGCTCCTCTGAGCTCCCTGAGAGGGAGGGGGATGTGGCTGAGTGCCTGCCCATCCCTTTGCCAAGAGGCAGCAGCATGGGGGCTCAGGAGAAAGGGCAGGGGGTGCCTGGGATGCCACTTGCAGGGTTTGGGTGTGAGTGAAAGGAGATGTGGGGTCTCCAGGAGCATCCCTGGGGCTGTTCTGCTGGGGTGTCTCGGAGGGGGCTGTGAACTTGGGGCCAGCTGTGCTCAGGCGCCCGACTCCTATTGAAGTCAGTGGGATCTGGGCTTTGGAGGCAGAGGCTCTGCCAGCCCGTGGACTGAAAGGCTCCTGACCTGTTTGAGGCCAGGCTGAGGGTTATTGTTTGCCTCCTCACAGGCTGCCAGGAGCTGTTTGGGCCGCAGTGCCTGTGCCCTCTCCTTGTGGGCACTGCTGGGAGCCCATGGCACAGAGGGGCCTCACTCCAGGTACCCAGGCCAAGAGCATCCCCATGTCCCTCTGGGCTCTGAGTGCTGCTGAAACTGTCCTGAGGCTTAAGTAGGGCAGGCAGAGGGAGTGTTTCAGTCACTGTTTGTACCAGCAAGGCTTGTGCAAGCCTGTGTTGCTGGTGGATGTGCTGGTGCAGTGCCCTCAGTGACCTTCTCATCTGTGGTGTTTTACTTAAAATAAGAGTGGAGGATGCTCAGGGACACAGGGATGGCTCCAGCATGTCCACCTTGTGTGCTTCCTTTGCCTCCCACCCTGGCTGTTGCCCCAGCTTGTCCCCCTGATGAAATGTGGAGGATGCTTTAGAGGAGGAGCTGCTTCACGGGAAGGGGAAGAGTTGAGCCCTGTTGTTTTGTGGCTGGCACGGTTTGGAGCACGTGGCTTTGAGGGGAAGGGTAACTGCTGGCTGCCAGTGTGGGTGTGGAGGGTGTTGAGATGGTGCAACTGACCCTGGGGAAAGCAAAGTCATGGAAATACAGGCAGTGAGGGCCGAGAGAACTGAGGAATTTCATGCAGGAATTGCTCCTGCAGCTGCGAGGGGAGGTGGCACAGGGATGAGGGGGAGCAGACCCATGGGCAGAGTCTGGGACAGTACCCTGGGGCAGCCCCTGCCTTGGTGGGGGATGTAGATCCTGGGTTTTGGGTTCTCAGCATCATGAACTTTTGGGAACAACCCTAAAAGCAAGGGGAGATGGGCAGAGCCAGCTCCTGGAGAGGGATGGGAAGAGTATCTTCATCCATCCAAATTATCAGGAGCAGAACTCTGCTTTGGGCAGCAGTGTTTGTGGTGCAAATCAGTTCTGACCTGCCTCGAGATTCCAACAGCATTTTAATTTCTTTAATAAACCCTGTGCCATCCTCTGTGGACTGGGGAGGGCAAAGGGGGAGGACAAACCTGGTTTTCAGCCTGGTATTACTAAGCAACCATGCCCTAAAATTCACAGCCCAATGGAGAGAACTTTGTTTACCAGGAAGAAAACACTTGAAAAGGGGAATCTTTGGCGGAAGCTTGACGGGATTAATGCTGGGGTTTCTTGAGGCAGTTCTGTTGTTTTTCAGGGCCTGACCTTAGTGCTCTGATTTGCTTTTGCCAAGCGACTCTTTCCCTGCCTAATTTAGAGCAGGGCATTGTGCTGGGCTGGGAAGGGGGAGGTGGCAGGGCCAGGTTTGGCAGCACAAGTAGGAGCCTGAGATTATCTGCTTTGGAGTGCAGGGAGTTGGTCATTAGATGCTGTGCTTCTGAAAATCCCGCTGTAATTAATTTTCTCCTGAATTAATTAGAGGAATTGTGAAGGGAGGCTGGGCTGGGAAGGTGCAGGGGAAGTTTTTCAGGGTGATATACAGGTTGTTGGCAGAGCAGGAATTGAATCACCTTCCTCCCCCTTCCTGGGCTGTTTGCTTGAGTTGCTCTTGGCCACGGTTGGTGCGTGGGCAAGGGTGAAGGTCCTGGGTACGGCATGTCCCTGGTGAAACTGTCCCAAATGCTGGTTCAGGGCATTCACCCTGGGGTTTTTTTGGTGTGTGCTACTGGCACAACCAACATTGAAGTGGAACAGGTGGGATACACAGCTTTGTGAGCCTGAGCTGTGCTGTGAGAGGGTCTGTCACCTCCAGGGCTCCTCACAGGGGGCCAAATGTGCAGGAGGAAATTCAACCTCAATTTTTGGCTCCAGCAGAGGGGAGGGCTTAGGAGTTGTTGGTTTGTTCTGGGCTCTGCTGTGTAACAAGGGTGAAATTGCTGCCTCGGCTCTGCTGTGTAACAAGGTTGAAATTGCTGCCTCAGCTCTGCTCAAAAACAGGGGAGCAGTGATGCCCTGAGCTGTGCATGTGAGGGGATGCAGGAATGGGGGGCTCTGTCCTGGGGCTCCTGTGCTCAGCAGAAAGGTCTCCACACCATGCCCAGCTTGGCTCCCTGGTCCAACCCCTCCACTGGCCTCAAGCAGCTGAAATGCATGTGCTGGTGGGTGTGCACTGATGGATACACTGCCTGGTGTCTGTAGGTGCAAGAAGGTGAAATTCTCTGGTCTGGTCAGACCTTCCCTTTGCCTCAGTGATGTCTCTGTGAGCTGCTGGGCAGGTGGGACAAAACATGCCTGGAAAGGGAAGGATGAAGAAAATTCCTGCTGGTTTTGCCAGGGCTGTGCCCGCAGCATCCCTCCAGAGCCCACCTGGCCCAGGTGAGCCGGGACAGGGACCCACCTGCCCGTGGCCCCGGCTCGGCTGCTCCGTAGACAGAGGTGTCTAATCCTTCCTTCCCGCTCAGGGAGGCGCAGGGAAGGGAGGGCAGGCTGACGAGCATGGGAATCTGGGATGCTATTCAGCGGTAATTATCGGCCTCAATACCGAGCGAGGGGGAGAAGGGGGGGCAGCTGCGAGCGAGGGGAAAACCCACGGGGAAAGCAGATTCCTCCCCCTCCTCAGCAGGGAAAGGGAGCAGGCTGGGTGCGAGGGGAGGGATGGAAGTGGGGACATCTTCAGGCGAATCCTCCCTGGCCGTATGGAGTGGGTGGTGCGGCTGTGCCCCCTCCTGCGAGCACGGGGCTGGCCAGCTGGGCCGGGGCATCCAAGTGCTGAGCCTGTGCCTTGCAGTCAGGGTCCCCCAGC
This sequence comes from Campylorhamphus procurvoides, assembly GCA_013396655.1. NCBI lineage: Eukaryota > Metazoa > Chordata > Aves > Passeriformes > Dendrocolaptidae > Campylorhamphus > Campylorhamphus procurvoides. The sequence continues at coordinate 948,880 of WBMV01005602.1, read as the reverse complement.
TGGGCCTGACAAGCTGCTGCTTGGGGAATGGTGCAATGCGCTATTGCACCTGCTTAATTAACCCCAATTAGTCCAAGTGCTGTTGCCTCTTCAGGCAGTGGTGCCTCCTGGGGGTGCAGCCCTCACCAGCAGCTGGTGGGACCTGGACAAGGAGCTCCTGAAGGCTCCTGTGGTGACACATTCAACGTGCCTGATCTGGGAATGGGTTTGGCACGTCTGAACACCCAGCTGAGAGGCAGGGCTTTGAGATGGTGTCTGCAAGGCTCCCTGTGTCTGTATCAGCCATGCATGCAGACCTCAGGGCTCCTGAGACGCAGGAATAGAAGAAATCAGACTGATTTGCAGGTCCTCAATCCTTTTGGGAACCCCTGCCCTGAGGGAGTTCAACATTGTTTTCCCCAGTTTAGGATGCTTCTGAAGTCATCACTGAGCGTACTGGATGCAGTGTCTTGTGCATTGCTGCTTCCTCCAGGTTCTTGGGGCTTCTCCCAGCCCAGTCTCACCTTCCCAATTGACTGAAGAATGTCTCTTCCTCTTAAATTTCAGTGGAGGTTTTATTTCCCAGGGATTGGGTATACCCTTCCTTTCCTGCCAGGTTTAATGGCACCTTTAACAAGCTGTGGCACACCAGTTGGCTCTGGCATTATCCTTCCATGCACCCAGACTGGGCTTTGCTACTGAAAGGACCAGAGCTGGATTCTCCAGCATTTTCCACCCTGTGCACCAGGTCTGACAGCTCAGGGCTCCCCATTCCCCTCCTTTTTTGCCCCAAAACTGGGTGATTTTTAAGGCTGTGTTGAGCGGGGGCTCAGGTTGCACTTCAAGGGGTTGGACTGCCACGGATCCTCCGTTCTGCAGCTCTCCTGGTGCCAGTGGCCTCACTGTTCTGTCTGTCCTGCTGCAGGTGCAGGACCCACTTCCCTCCCTGCCTCTGCTGTTTGGGGCTCCAGAGCTCAGGGTAATAAAACCCCCGAGGTCTCTCTGCCCCTCTGAATGGGAGCTTTGTCTCTGCAAAAAATGACTTGAAACTGATCTGGGGAAAGGCGATTGTTATCTGGAGGCTCCTGAACTGTTTGGATCCTGACTTTGTTAGAGATCTTGTAATTTAAACTTCAACCTGCTTATTAGAAATTTGAGAGAATAGTTTAATAATAAAAAGCAGATTTTTTTTTCTTCTTTGTTCCTGTCCTCCTCTTTCTCTGGGCTGCTGTGGATATTTAATCATCTGATACAACCCCCCCTTCGCCTCCCTCTTTGCTTTTATTTTTTTAAATAGTGGGATAAAATGGCAAAATGTTTCTTTTTGAGGGCTGCCAAGGAGAGATCACACGGGCCTGTCCCTGTGGTCCCTGAGCATGCATTTTGGAGCACAGAGAGCTGAAAGGAGCTGGAGGCAATGCCAGCTTCTGAGTTGTCCTTGGTTCCTGAGGGTCCCCTCTGCTGTGAGTGGGGATTGTGGAAATCCATCCAGGTGAAGGGGCTTCCTTTCCTCATGGGAGTCTCCCCTGAGCAGGGTCTATCTGGCTGCTCTCTGCCTGTGCTCAGCTCACTGTCCTGTCCCACAGACTGCAGCCCTGTAGTGGGGTTGGGGTGGGATTTAGGAGCTCTTCCCAAGAATGATCCTCATCCAAGTTCCCCCTGGGCAGCAGGTCCTTGACCCCAAAAAGCACCCAGAGGAGACGTGTTTGGACATGCAGGGGGTGTATCAGCATTCCTGCTGCTGTCCCACTCCCTCCCTCCCTGTGCTGGGGTTGCCACCTGCCATGGGGCTGGAGGTGCTGATCCAGAGCCCCTGCCTGGCCTGGGGTGCTGTTGGGAGGGGCTGGGACATTGTGGGGCTCCCCCAGGATTTGGTGTGACGTGGGTGGGCAGCAGCCGTGGTGGTTTTGCTCTGTCCCAGTTCTCTGCTGCTCACCCTGATTAGGAGATTGTGGCACAGGCAGGGCTGGCTGTGGGAGGGCAGTGATTGATCCCCTGTCCAGCTGGATGGGGAACCTCCCACGGTGCAGGAATGCACAGGGATGGGTGGGAGCCCACAGGGGTGACCCCAGTGGGTGTGGGACCAGCCATGGCAGAGCCCTCCCAGTGGACCCACATTGCTCTCAGTGCTTGGGTACCTCTGGTTCATCCCCTTGGATGCTCTGAGTGAGGAGTGTGGGCTTTAGTTCCTGTGGCTGCCTCCCAGGGGAGTGAAAACTCAGTTGAGTAGCCCTGGGTGAGAGGCTGGGGCTCTGCCAGGGTTTGGAGGTGGCATCTGGGCAGTGGTGCAAGGGCAGGGAAAATGTCATTGCAGACAGGCAGGGCCTGACAGCACCACCTGGAGCAAGAGAGTGGGATTCAGGCAGGAGTGTGGCAGTTTTTGCCCTTAGACAGGCTATTGGAGACTGGGGGAGAGGAATTAAAGGGAGGCAGAGCTCAGCTGGAGCAATGAGCAGTTTGCAGATTTGGCAAAGTTGCTGTTTAATGACCATAGTTGGGCTCATTTGAAGGCAAAGGGACAAAGTCATGGAATTATCTGTGTTTAGTTGTGTTTGTGAGCTCTGGACTTGCTCACACACTCGTATGGAGGCACTTCATCCCTGGGGATGCTTTCTAGGCTGGGGCTGTTTGGGGTGGGTGAAGGGACAAGCTCCCCCTTGGTGCTGGAGGGGGTCAATCCTGGGGAGAAGGGGAGCTGACTGCATGAAATGGGCAGCCCTGGGAAGAAGGGGAGCTGTATTCCATGAAATGGGCAGCTCCAGGGGAGCTGATTCCATGCATATGTAGAGGCTGCTGAGTGATTTCCTGCTGGGCCTGGGTTATGTTGGTTCATATTGGCTCCTGCTCTGGATGCCACTTCCATGACATCATTTGGCTCTTGAAGAGTGGAGGAGGTGAGACACTTCTGAGCGATTATCTAGTGCAAATAACCCTTGGTAAATAGACTCAGCAAAGTATTGATACTGAGACTGTTTCTCTTCCTAATTTCCTGCCCTTGGGTGAGTTTGCCAAGTAGCCAAAAATAAAGGGGGGGACCCAAACCTCTCAAACCCAACCTCAAACCAAGACTTCAGACTTCAAGTCAGGGCATATAGCTACTGCCATTCAGGTAATTGAATTAGCAGTTAATGACATAACCTCCACGTGGGATCTTGGCCTAGGACTAATTTTAGGAAATGAGTCTATTTAACCTGTTTGTATTAGCTGGGAATCTTCCTCCCAGACCTGTGCTGATGTTCTCACCCTTACACTGCCAAAACTGGTGGTCCCTGCCCTGCATGGAGCTGACTTTCCTGGGATAAATTCTCCTAAAGAGGCATTAAAACCAGTGATTGTTGACATGTCCTGTGGTTGCCTCTTACCTGAACAGCACCAGCATGAGTGAATTTCACTGGTGAGGTGGGATGAGCATGATCCTTGAGGATTGATGCCCCTGAGCTGTGAAAACCAGGAGTTTTGCCATCTGAGGAGCAATTGCTGTGCTCCCTGTCCCCTTCCCAGTGCCACCAGCAGCTTTGCTTTGCTCTGCTCCATGTCTGGGACCCAGCTCAGTGTGGGGGCTCTGGTTGTGTCCCATGGTGAGCAGATGCTCTGCTCCCTCGGGCTGGCAAACTTTAACTAAGAGAGCCCGTTTTTTATTAACCTGAATTTCCTTCTGGTTCCACCCTTACCTCTGCAGAAAAGAATCTGACCCCTTGCTCTCACCATCACCTTCACTCCTCCCTTGCCCCCCTCCCTGCTCTTGCTTTGTGGTTTGGGTGAAACTCTGTAAAAGCTTCCTGGGGCTCCCTGTGGCCAAGCCATCCCTTGGCCGTGTCCCTGCTCCCTCCTGCCTTTGTCAGAACTCCTGAGGGAGCTTTCAGGCTGGCACAGCAGTGGCGTTAAGCCTGTCATAGGTCCCTCTTAATTAAATTTGAAAACTGCTTGGATAAGAGGGTTTTGTGAGCCAGTCAGGTGCTGGGCCATGGGCCTGAACGACTGCCACAGACTAGCACTACCACCCACAGTCCTGATCCCCATGACATGTGCACAGATTATGGAGAAATCCCTCAGCAATGAGGCAGCTTTAACTCCTTCGTGCTCTGGGGCTTTTGCAGGGATGCCCTGGGATGCAAGTGCTGCCTTCCCAGGGCTGGAGCAGCCAGTGGTGCCAGTGGCACAGACATCCTCCATCCCCCAGTGCCGTGTGGGTATGTGCAACCTGTCCAGGAAAAGTGCCAGGTCAATATTTTCTTTGGATGTGGTGTGGAACAAAAGGAGGAACATCTCCCAGGCTGTGCTGCAATGAAAGAGGGAGGCCTGGGGTCACTGTTTTGCCAAGGAGGAACGAGTGAAGAGGTGGAACAGCCTCCCATGGGGAAAGCTCTGTGCAGTGGGATGGGATGACTTGCTTTCTTCTTGCTTCCTCCCAGCCCATCCGTGTCCAGCTTCCCAGGGAGCTGTGCCTACTGAACCTGCAAAATGGGGCTGTGTTCCCTGGTAAATGCAAAATAAATAAATAAGCCAGGGCTTTAATCCATCCTGCTCCAGATCTGGCTCCTGCCTGCTCCAAGATGTGTTTTCTGTTGCAGTTTTGGGCCTTTCTGTGTGCCCACCTTCATCCTGCTTGTCACTGTGTGCAGAGCGCTGCCCATGCAATTGCTGGAGGCTTTGGAACTTCTTAAAGAAGCAAAACTTTCTTCATGTCCACCTGGAGGAAAAAAAACTGAACCCAAATTTGAGCAGCCCAGTCCCTGTCCTTTAGGCACGTGGATTCTATTCTATTTGAGATTCTATTTTATAGGGAGGTTTTCCCAAATGGGTCTTCAGCAGTGTTAAGCTGTACCTGTTTGCTGTTTTCCACTTGGTTTCCAAAACTCAGTGCTTTCCTGGGATGGGTAAGAGCTGGAAAAAAGCCAGGCAGGGCTGTGAATATGCAGGGAGATGTGTGACTGTGCCAGCAGCACCAAGAGCTTTGTCTTTTCTCACAGCTCCAGTTCTTTACTGGTGCCTTGGTAGGATGGCAGTGGATGTTTGAGTCAGGAGGCAGCCAGATTAAAAAGCAATAATGCAGCTTGGTGAAGCATTTTGGAGCCTCCTTCCAGCCTGGAGTTTTGCTGCAGTCAGGCTTTTCTGGTCTCCTATTAAATCACATGTTCCCAAGGAGCCTTTGAGCCTGGTGCACTGGGCACGTTCCAGAGCCGGGCCAAAACCAACAATTATCTCCAGTTTCAGGAAATTTGAAGCTGTGGTGAACAGTGTCTTCTCAGGGCCTGACAGGTGACACGGGTGGCTGTGGCATTAATCACCTCGGCTGGTTGTGCTGGGGAGAGTTGCTCAAGAAGGGTCTGTCTGAGGCCAGGAGGGGTTTGGGGCTCAGGGACTTGCAGCCAGCCCTGCTCAGGGATGAACTTGCCCTGTTGGCTCAATGTGACCCAAGGAATCCTGTTTCCTCCCCTGGCTCACTGTTGTTCCCTGGGGCAGTGGGGAAATCACTCTATTGCTTCCTGCAAAGAAATGGAGGTAGAGATTTTTATGGGCTGTTACTTGTTCTTTACCATTAAGTAAGGGCTGAGGGAACACTTTATTTGCTGAAATGTTGACTTTCATGTTTTCTGTGACTATTCTGATAAAGATAGGAAAGTCAGGGCTCTGGATTCCTCTCTGGAGACAGTCCTGTGTCTATCCCCACAGCTCCTCAAGCTCTGAAGGGTTTGGGTTCATGAGGCGAGCAGGGAATTGTCTTGGCTCAGTGACTGAGCCAGCAGCCAACATCTTTATGAGCCCTGTTGGTAGGTCCTGGGACCTGCCAGCCTGGAGAGGGGGTGTTGGCATCTCTGCTTGACTGGAAATCCCAGGCTCTCTTCCCCCAGGGCAATGGGATCAGGAGCTGCAGGAGCTCCTCTCCAGATGCCTCCAGCAGGGAGGAAGGATATGTTTTATCAAAGTGAGTCCCTGCTGTTTGAGTTCCTGGTTTGGAGCTTGATATCATCTAGAAACTGACACGGGGAAGTAAACAATGACTCTGGGTTTATTTTAGTCCTTTCTCCTGTTATTTAGCTTTTTAATTACTTCAAGTGTAGCTGAAACCATCAGACCCAACAGAGGTTGTTTGTGGGGAGGCTCTGCTGCCAGTCCCTTCCTGTAATCCTCCAAAAGCCCAAAAGAGGAGGAAATATTTTTCTAAGGCAGCCAAAATGAGTTGTCCTTTGACTGTTCACTGTAATAATACTAGGTGTGAAAAAACCCTCTGGTATTTATGAGCAGATGTGATTCAGGAATAATAAAGACCCGAGAACCTGTCATAAGGTCATGTGGATCAATGAATCACTTGCTAGACATGGTGGTTTTGTGTATCAAGCTGGAACTGATGCTGTTTTTCTGTTGTTGCCTGGTGGCAGTGGGACTTTTGGATCCTGAACAAGTCCAAAGTGTTCCCAAGAGGAAGGGAGACCTGGCTGCTGTGGAGGGATTTCACCAGGAAAGAAACGTGAGTTGACAGGAGCTACCTCTTGTCTGCAGCTTTGAGGAAATGTATGTTTCTGTTGAGCTGTGCAGAGAAAACAAATAATCACCCCCCTGAGCTGCCTTCAAAGGGAAAACCTTCCTGCCCTCGGTGTTGCCAAGGGCTGAGCAGTTAACGTGGCACCCACGTGCCTGTGGCTGGAATGGTGTGGGGAGAACCTGGTTTAACCAGGTCTGGGTTGGAAGGGACCTTAAAGTTCATCTCCTTCCACCCCCTGCCATGGACAGGGACACCTTCCACCAGCCCAGGTTGCTCCAAGCCTTGTCCAGCCTGGCCTTGGACACTTCCAGGGCTGGGGCAGCCCCAGCTTCTCTGGGCACCCTGTGCCAGGGCCTGCCCACCCTCCCAGGGAAGGATTCCTTCCCAACATCCAATCCAAATCTCACCTAAATCCTAAGTCTGTACTAACAGTGAGCCACTGAAATGCTGTTCCCTGGTGCTTCTTCATTTCCCAGCAGCTGATGGGTGAACAGGGATCTGACAAGTTTGCTGCTGCTTTTACAAAATCCTTTCCTTTCTGCTTGTCCTCCTTTCCCTGGTTTTCCTCCTCTGTTTTCTCCCCTTCTCTCTCCCATTCTTGCTTGCTTGAAGTTCAGGGAAAACATGTGCAGCCTTCCCAAGAGAACATTTTGGCAGAGTCATAACTTGTTAAACACTGTAATTAAAATATTTCTCTCATTAACTTGGAAATAATGTTTCTTCCTAAATTATACTGAGGATTTTTTTTCCTTTGCTAATTAAATTGGCAGTTTCAACAGAACTGCATCAGAAAACAGAAAATCCTGGAGTGGTGAGGCTGCCCTTGCTGGGTCCCTCAATCAGCTTCCTGCAGCCAGGACCATTTGCAAAACAGGGAGAGATTGTCAAAAGTGATTTTAAGAAGGGTCTGCCCTGGCTGAGTGGTGGGACAGCTCAGAGGTTCATTGTCAGGAGATGTTTTGGGCTCTTTGGACTAGAAATATCTTTTGGTGTTTCCTGTGGGAATCCCTTGAGGATCCTGGTCTGTTTTGTGCTGGGATGATACAGCTCATGAGTTCACTGCCAAGAGGTGCTGCTGGATCCTCATCTCTGTGGGGGCTGATGGAGAACCAACACAGCAGGAAAAATCCTTCTCCCCAGGGATCCTGCCTGTGGTTCTCCAGGCTGCTTTCAGCATTGCCCCAAATTCATCCCATCACATGAAAGGGTCCATTGCTCCTTCAGCAGCTGGATGGGGGCTTGTTCTCTGGGCAAGGAACTCCCCTGGAGCAGAGTGTGGTCCCACCTCTCACTGCTGCAGTGAAGGTCCCTGTCAGGAGCACCCAGGGGACCTTCTGGGGAGATCCCTCAGCTC
>WBMV01005602.1:922966-940721 GCA_013396655.1 Campylorhamphus procurvoides | reverse complement strand
TGGGGCCAAACCTGTCACAACTAATTTAGTCATTTAGGAATGAAGAAGCTGATCTGACTGGCTAAGGCAACCCACCAGCCTTGGACCTTTATTTTGGGATGGTTGGAGGCTCCCAGCCCTCTCCTTTGGCTCCTAAGGGGAGCAGAGTAGCTGGAGGGTGAATGTCTCTCTCTAGGGAGCTGACAGTCCTTGGGGCAGTGGGGTGAAGGGATGGCATTTATTTCTCTGTTTGTATACTCATTTTTGATGAGGCTTTCTGAATATTCGAGGGGCTTTTTAAAGAGCAAAGCCTCTTTAAAAATGGGGTTTGAAAGCCACTTTTTTCTTAAGAGGCTTTTCAAGGCCAGTGNATTTAGGAATGAAGAAGCTGATCTGACTGGCTAAGGCAACCCACCAGCCTTGGACCTTTATTTTGGGATGGTTGGAGGCTCCCAGCCCTCTCCTTTGGCTCCTAAGGGAAGCAGAGTAGCTGGAGGGGGTGAATGTCCCTTTCTAGGGATCTGACAGTCCTTAGGGCAGGGGGTGAAAGCGTGGCATTTATTTANGGATGTCCTTGTGGGTTGCTTTCTCAGGCTAATCTAAGTTTTGAAACATTCTTGGGCTTCTGCCTTGAAGTTAGGATGCCTTGCTAGACTTCAGCATTGCACTGGAATGCAGGGACTCCTGATTTTCACTTTGCTACTGGTGGCGTGCAGAACCCCTGGGCTCATCTCTTTCCCTCTGTGTCCCCCTGTTTATAGCAGCGTTTCCTCCCTCCTGCCAGCACGCTGTAAAATACACTTAATGTTACTTCTCCCCTTGGGAAAGGAGTAAACCCTTCTGTGCATTTGCATCACTGTTGTCTTGGGCGCTTTGAATGAAGGTTTTCTCGTCGGCATCCAGAGGCATCACAAAGAGGCAGCAGCGTGTCCAGTCTTGCCTCTCCGGGGTGTTTGGTCCCTGCAGGCAGCTCATGGCACAGAGCAGCGTGCCCAGTGCCACCGGGCACCGCAGGGCTCCTGGCCTGGGCATGCAGGGATGGACCAGTGCTTGCCTGTGCCTCGCCATTCCTGGCGAGATTCCTGCCTCTCAAGGGGCAAGCTGTGTTAAAATCCGTGGTTGATTTTTACTCATTGCAAAGTTGTAGAATTTTGGAGAATTATCAGTTAAATCAGCTTCCCCCCCACCCCACACTGGTGCTGCTTTCATCCAGCTGCATCCATGAGCAATAGGTTTGGGTGGCAACAGCGGATCAGCTGATGGAATTTGTTGGCTCTGGTGGAACCATTTTTAGGCAAGATGTTTTTGCAAACAGTGTTTCATCATCCACCCTTGCTGTCAGTCACCTGTAGGCGAATGACTCTCGAAAAACCCAGCCCTAGACTGAAGGGAATAGGTAGTTCTGCTTGTGCCCAAACCTTGTTCTTTTTTTGTCTCTTTATTTAATATAACACTGGGTAAATAATTATTGGCCTCCTGTAGTGCAGAACGGGTGTGGAGGGTCAGCAAGTGTCTTGCAAATGGTTTCAGTTCGGCATTTGATGGCAAAGCCAGAGGTTTCCATTGGCACACAGGACTGCCTGAGCCACATTCCTTCAGCCTGGGGGGGTGGGAAGGTGGATTCTCAAAGGTAAAAATGCCCTGAGCTGCTCTAGGAGCTCTGCCCTGGCAGGAGAGGTGATGGTGGAAGGGGTTCCTGGTCACTGCTGGGTCACACCTTCAGTGACAGTGATGGGCAGACACCCACCAAGGCTGGTGTCCTTCAGGGCCAGGTGGAAACACAGCTGGGATTTTCCTGTGGCTGCACATAGGGAACAGTTCTGGTTTTCAGTAGGAATTATTGAAACAAGGTGAGTTTTCCTCCAGCAAGGGCAACTGTGAGCCCTGGCCTGGGAGTGGCTCCTCCTTGGCAGTGCTGCCTTGGCTGCACAGCTGGAGATTGTCTGTATTTGGGCACAAGAGATCAGGGCTTAAATATTAATTTGCATACCTGACATATTGATGGCAGGTATTTTAAGGATTGACTCAGTCCAGAAGCAGCACCTGAATGGGGTGAGTGGCAAGGGATGAGGTGATGCACCTTTCCAAGAAGGCATTTGATACATGAACATTCCCAGTGCCAGAGACACCCAGGGCTGGAAACAGCCACCAGCCAAATTCCCACTGGAAAAGAAAGTATGGTGGTTTTTAATTTGGGGTTTAATTAAACGCTGGACCAGTTTGTGAGGAAGGGAGAGAGTAAATTCTCCATCTCTTAGAGTCTTTAATGAGAGCAAGCAGCTTTCTGAAAGACTTGCTGTCATCCCTGATCCAGCTGATCCACGCATGGGAACTCGAGTGTGGCTGAACCAACCCCTCCTGGCCACAGTAGGATTGAAAAGTCACCTCGCAGAGGGGCTGGGGGTCCCTTCTGGGGCCACCTCACCCCAGTACCATGTGATGGACCGTTATCCAGGGCTGCTGTTCTCCAGGAACAGGCTGGTTACAGCACACAGCCCTTCCCATCTCCAGCTCCTTTCACCACCTCTCTTTAACTGCGCTGTCACTCTTCTCGCCTGCTTGTTTTCAAGGGTTTTCTCTGACAGTTGCTTTTTATAATGGTGATTTCTTCCCCCCCCCTCACCCTCTCTGTTGGTACCTGTTCCAGCCCTCGGGCTCTGAGCACGGAAATGCATTTGCTGGGGTTTGCCCTGGCCTGCCTCATACATCATCCCACGGAGGATGGTGTGTGCATCTCTTTGGCATTTATTAACCACTGCAGCCTGACAGAGCTCCTTCCACTTCTCGTGTTTTCTTTTCCAAAATTATCTGCTTAAAATAACTGAACAAAGACTGGGGGAATGATGTTCTTCGAGCCCTTGCGTGGGCTTCCAGGATACACATCCTAAAGGCTTTGTTTGCAAACTGTCTGCAGGAATCCTCAGGGATGCAGGTGGTGCCCACCCCCTGCCCTGTGCAAGGCAGGAGAGGGGTGGGATCCAGGTGGAGCTCAAATAATTAAAGATAAAAAGACCCCATCATGTATCAGTTGAAAATTATAGTGTCAAGTTCCTTCAGGGGTGGTTCAGGCTGAACATCAGGAGGAGTTTCTTCATGGAAAGGGTTGTCAGCCATTGAAATGGGCTGCCTGGGGAGGTGCTGGAGTCCCCTCCCTGTAGAGAATGACTGGATGTGACACTCAGTGTTTGGGCTGGATGACAAGGTGGTGGGGATTAGTCAAAGGTTGGACTCAAGATCTTGGAAGCTTCTTCCAACCTTCTGTGAAGTTCAGTTTCATAGAGGCCAAGACTTGTCACTGTTTAATATCTCCTTGTGCCTATTCCCCTTCCCTGTTACCAGCAGGAGAACATCAGCTTTAGCTTCTGCCTGCCTTCAGGTGGTCACTTGGGACACTCCAGTGCCCAGGTTTTGAAGGTCTAGAAAAGCTGACACTCCCATCTGACCCACTTCTTCTCCCTGGGGCTGACAGACTGGATTTACTTCCCAGTGCCCTTGGCTCAGCCCTGCTGCCCTCCCTGAGCCCTGTAAGTCATGGTGAGAGCAGAAATGCAACCAGTGGAATCTCAAAGGTCTCCTGGCTCAGGTGGAATTTCATGTGAGATGGAGTCAATCCCAGCTCCCTCTCCCAAAGGTAAAACTCTTTCACAAGAACACACCAACCAGTTAGATGGAGAACTCCCACCTATCCTCTTCTCTGGGAATAATTAGCTCTGAGCCAGCTAAGGGCAGAAGGGACTTGTTTCCAGTACAATGTTTTTTTTCCATCTACACCTAATAACATCTTTAGCTGTGTGTAATTAACTCACAAGTGATAGAGTTGTAATTACCCAGCAGAAGCCTGTGAAAAGGATTGCGTTAATCTTTGTCTTGGGAACTTTATTAACTGAGATGTTCTGCACTGCTTTGGGATCTCCTGGAATGTCTGAAGTGGTGCCTGGGCTGTGCAGGGCTCTGCACTGTCTCCAGGCTGTCCCCAGCAGCAGATGGGGCCAGTCAGTCAGAGGTTAATATCCTGCTTTGGAGGTTCCTCAGGGATGACACAACAAGTCCACCCTTCTGGTCCTTCCTCAGAACTCTTGGTTTCTCTTGTTTCTGCCTGTCTGTGGGTGTTGGAGGGGTGGGAAGGAGGAAGCCTGTGGCTGACTTGTGGTGGCTCTGCCTCGTTGGAAAGACTCATAAAATAACCACATGATATGAAATGACTGTTTAGCCCTGGAAATTGATAATTAAGGCTTCTCCTGTTTGAATGTGATGAAACAATCACCAACTTGCTGTGTGTACTGCACATTCTGTAAGAATGATGCTAAAGAAATGAGGGGTTTGGCTCATGGGTCCCTCCATGGCACATTAAGCTCAATGACTCTATTTTTTTTGTGTGCAACTCACATCAGTTTTGTTTTCATTATCCCTCTGGCTGGGAAAGACGAGTTGAGTTGGTCAAGTGGAGATGACTCAGAGCTGAAGTCATGTGTCATGGCCTTCTTCAGAAGTTTTGAGACAAATAAAACCACACAATGTGCCCCTGGGGATCAGACCCTGGACTGCCATCAGAGGTTGATATTATTGAGGGTGCTCTAATTTTGCTCTCTGCATCTTGTGCAGTTTGTCCTTGGGTTTGTAGCCCCTGCAAGATGGGCCTGGAGCTGAGGGACACTGAGTGCTGTAATGGGACTTGGGAGCAACACCTGAATGGAAAACAGGAGCATTTAATTTTCCTTTTGAGGTTCTTGGTCATCTTCTAGAACTGTTCTTGTGGTTTGAACTCATAAATCCTGGGTGTTTCACAGACACTTGTTTCATACCACATCCCCTGAGTGCATGACTGGCTGGAGACTTCTTGGTGCTCCACCAACAGCTCTGCAGGGCTCACTGGCAGGTTGGGCTGCAGGTACAGGTGTAGGATGAGGTGAGAACTGCCTTGGAGGTCCAACTGATGACCCCCAGTGCTCTGGCAGGGCTGGTGACTTCAGCACTGCTGTGGTAGAAACACTGTCTTAACACCTGGGTGTCCCAGGACTTGGAACAACAAGGTGGTCACCAGGTTAATAAATGTAAAGGTAATTGGTGAACAAGAAAAAGAAACCAAGCTGGTTAAATAATTTATTTGGTAATTAATTATTTCTCCCCTGTCATTTGAGGCGTTAAGAGAGGAAGAATGGTTCATTGATTAGGGCACTGCTCTGCTTTGGAAAAGGAGTTTGTGGTGTTCCCTGCCCTGGCTGTCTTGTATAATCTGGGCAGGCCATTTAATCTCTTCGTGTTCCTTGTGTTTTGAGGCTAATTATAATACATTTAGTAATGTTACACTCACACCTGAACGTTGCTCACGTTGAGAGTCAAGATATAGCAGGAGTAGTGCTGACTGCAGGGAAAATCACAGAATATCCTGAGTTGGAAGGGACCCAAAAGGCTCAGTTTAAATAGGTGCTTTGAGTAATGATACTTAAGACACTTCCAGCCTGAATCAACTGGTTTGTGTGATGCTCCTGTGCAGGTGGAGTGGGGACAGGCAGCACCGTGAGCATGGGCTGTCCTGTGCTATCACAAAAGGTCATAATGAGCATTAAGAGCTTGAGTTTATAAATGGGTATAACAAGTTCAACACATGTTCACAACCAGAATGATTATCCTGAGGAATGGGCTCTTCATCTTCTCCATTTCTTGAAGTCTCTCAGTCCATGCCTGGCTGTTGGGCTGAGTGGAGATGTTGCAGGATGCTGACACTGGAAGAACTCAGAGGGGAGGCTCAGACAGGGCAGATGTACTCCCTGGCTGAGGGAAAATCGTGTTAAAATGGAATTTGTACCACAGGGCTCATTAATGATTTGCAGTCCACGGCCACAAAGGTCCTCTGTAAGGTACCAGTCCTTTCCAAATCCCAGGACTCTGCACCCTCACAAATCCATATGCTCAGGATCCCAAGGGGCTTCTGGCCCTGCTGGAGCCCTGCAGAGTAAAGGCAAATACAATTCTGCATTGCAAGGAAAATGAAACCCTTTGGGACACAATTCTAGCAGGGCACTGTTATTTTAGGGCTCTGTTGCCTGCACAGGTTGGGTACAATTCTCCTTTTCTGCATCCTTTGCTTTTAACCCGTCTGGTTCTTTGTCTCAGGCCCTGGGCTCGTGAGAACTCCCAGTGCCCTGGCAGGGCTCTGTGAATCACTGACGCTTCGCTGCCACCTCCACCCAGCGCTGTCCCCTGAGTGCTCCCTCGCCGGGTGTCAGCTCACAGCCTACGTGCTGAGAAGAGAAGTTAAAAAGGTAAAAGTCTGTAATCTGATTCCACAGTGACCTGTCTAATCCTGTTCCCGGGTACAGTGAGAGCTGAAATACTTGTACTGCAAAACAATGACTTGAGGAGATGAGAGAAGGAAGATGAGAATCTGCAGGGATTTATTCTTTTTTTTGGTTTTGTTTTTTTCCACTCCATCCTCTGTCTTTTCCTGACCAAAAGCTGCCAGCTGGAAGGCAGGATTGGTGAGGAGGAATTTGGGGCCATGTAGCAAAGCATTGTAGGAGAGTTTGGGGACAGTTTTAGGCAGCTCAGCCTAAACATGCAGAGCAGTGGCTGCACTGGGCTGACCTGGAGCTGAAGGGCTCAAATGTGATGAGTAAAACAAAGCTGTGTTCCTAACTGTGGAGCTCCCAACAACTCCAAAACGTTTCCACATTGCATTGCTGAAAATGATGGTTTTGGTATGTTTGATTTGTTTCTTTGTGTTCTGCCCTGGGAGTGGCTGAGCTTTGCAGGCTCCTCTGGGACAGCGGCTCAGCCCTGTGCTCTGGCCCTGCCTGGGTCACACCTGGTCCCAACCTGCTGCTGCTGCCCTTCTGTAAGGCCAGGGCTGCCCTGTTAGTGTTTCCTTCCCTTTGACCTTGTGTTGGAGCTGGGAGCTTCTTGGGGTTGTCCTGTACAGGGCCAGGAGTTGGGCTCATTGATCCCTTCAAAATGGGATATTCCATGAGCTGACCTGGATTTTTGTGTCCAGGGCAAGGGCTGTGCATGATCCTTGTGCAAAATCCTTCTTGGATGTTTTTGGGCATCACGTGGCCTTTTTTCCCTTGGCTTGTTGTTGAGACAAACTTCTCTGTAAAAGCCTTGTTGCCAGTTCCACTAAACCCACCTGCAAAAGGGTATTTTGGAAAAGCAGCCTCTTAGATGAGAACCAGTTTTGGTTCCATGGGTTCCATTTCCATGTTGGAAATACAACAGGCTGTGTGAGGTCTGATTACAGAGGAAGAGAAGTGATCCCATGAAGTGTGTTGTCCTCACTCCTTGAGACTTTCCTCCTGTTGGGGCTCTGTTTTCCCCTGTACCAGAGGCTCCAGCTTGCTGCTCCATGGAATTGAACCATATTTTCTGAGCCATTTCCAGCTGGGAACTGGAGTGTGCCATTCCTTGAACTTAATTATTCCAAAGTATTTTGCCTGGATTGCATTATTTCCTTCCTTATTTTTTTAGGCATAGTCCCCTTGGATCCATCTGGTATTGCCAGTGCTGTTGATGCAAGTGTTGCAGAGAGGGAAAGCTTGGGGAGGCATGGAATTTATCCAAGGTCAATTCTGCTGTGCTGGCAGAGGTGACTCGGGGTGTTCTCCTGAAGAAGGAGCCCCTTTGCTGAAGGGGAGAGACCCTCTTGGTTTGGAGGGGTGGTTTGGGGTTAGGAAGCTCTGTCTGGAGCGTGGCTCTCCTCTGTCACAGTTGCATCCAGCAGAAAACACTTCTCATGGAATTCATGCAACCAGGGCTCTGTAATGGAAAATGTGCCCCACCTTAAACGCTCTCGTGTTACTCATGAGCACAACAGTGGTAATTAGGGGAGTTAAAAACCAGATTTATGGCATGTCAGTTATCACCCAGCGAGCTGGAGCGTCTGAGAGATGCATCAGAGGCCGGATGTGCTGGTTTCCCACCTGAGGTAAGAGAGGTCACCTGCCTTTCCACCAGTGGAGATTTGATGGGTCTTGCCATGTTTAAATAGAATCTTGCTCATGTACAGGAATGTGTGTGACACCTCTGAGCTCCAAGGCTACGAAGTGAAATCCTCCAGTGTAATGAGATGTGAAATACCTGGTAGTTTCATCACAATTTTTGTCTCTGTGGAACCTTCTAACACCTCCTGATTGCTCCTGACATCAGAAATGTTCTCAGGCTTCGCCCCTCCGCCCTGGTCCCGACAGCACGTGTCAGTGTTTGCTGGATTCGAGCTCCCCATTGCCAATCTGCAGCACAGGCTGTGGGAACTGATGGGCTTTGCTGATTGAGCTGATTAAAAAGGACATTTCAAGGCACCCTGTCCATGCAGGGCAGGCAGGGACCAGGGTTACAACAGCTGGGCTTAAGTCTGCAATTCAGATCATCTTCAGTTTAGTCTCTGCCCTTAAATCTCCTACTCAAGATGTGTCTTACTTCTGCCTAATTTTGTGGGCTGCTGAAGCACCACCTCTTGTGTGTTCAAGGATTGAAAAAATTCCAGGACATATGAAATCTGTGTGTCTGCAAACTTCATTATGTAAGATGTAAGGAAAAGTGAAAGTATTTGGAGTCTAAAAAGAGCACATGGCTTTGACTTTCTTGATGCAGAAAACTGATTTCTGGTTTTCTAGGTATGCAGAAAAGTACCAGGGAACATGTTTGGCTTTGCCTTTTTCCATGCCTGCAATAATTCACCTCCATTTGCTCAGCCTGGCAAAAACTGGACAGAGATGGGGTGGAAGGAGATGAACTTTAAGGTCCCTTCCAATCCAAACCCTTCCATGATTGTCCTCTCACAGCAGTGTTGGAGGGTGATCGCCTCTCCCTTTGGACTGAGGTGCTGAAGGAAAGGGAGATGCTGTCAGTGCTGATCCTGGTGTTACTGTCCAGGCAAGAACCGTGTGTAGCCCAGAGCTTGGGTGGATCTCCAATAAGGTGCTGAGTGGAGCTGCCAGAGGAGTTTTGGGGAGGGGGTGTGCAGGATTTTGGCAGGCCAGAGGGTCTGAAGCTCTCAAAGGGTGGATGATGATTTAAAGCACTACCAAAAGAAAAAGGAAATATTTGTTGAATTGCTGTTTCTTTCCCGGGCTGTTTGTGTCCATGTCAGCTGAGTCTGTGCCCCAGCTGGGAGCAGCCAGGGGTGTCCTGCTGTGCCGGGAGCGCTTGGACCTGTGCTGACACACAAATACCAGCTTTATTCCATTCCCCTCCGGCAGGCAAGTGCAGGCACTTCCCAGCTGGCCCATCCTGCTCCTCCCGTGGGCTCTGGTGGAAGGAAGGGAAGAGAAATTCCTGTGCAGGCTGTGTTGCTCCGGCTGGAAGCGGGACAGTAGGCGATTCCCATCCCCCTGGCCCCGCTCCCCCGGCTCCCCCGCAGCCCTGCCTTGCCCTTTTGTGGAGATTTATAGAGCCGAGTGGGCTGAGAACAAATGAGCAGACATTAAGGGGATGTGTTCTGCATACTAATGACAAGATACTGCTCCTGCACCTCGGGGCAATACTGGGTCAGGCCAGTTTAGCTGTAAACTTTATTTATGTGCTTATTACATCGGAGCTGCAGTTTGCCAGCCTGGGCCAAGGGCTTAGGGATGTGTCCGGCAATAAATTTTGTATGTTTATTTGAAATAAGATGCCCCTTCCCCCCAACCCTTCCTGTCTTTCCTTCTTGGGGGACAGAGGGGGGAGGAATCCCTTCTTTGCCATCACAGACTTGTGAGTGGAGTGAGGAAAGTGGAATGAGGAGAGAGGACGGAGAGGTGACAAGTTTGTGTCATGGGGAGCAGTTGGACTTACTTAAACCTTGCTGGTGTAAGGAGGATTTTACCCTCCTTTGGCAGGCAGCAGTGGGAGAGGAGAGGAAGGGTCTTTGATCAAAGCTCAGGGAGACCAGGAGTCCATTCCTGGCTCTGCCGCTGAACCCTCTGGCCAGGCATGGTCCCTTTGCCCCAGCCCCATTGGATACCCAAGGCTCACACACCCTTTTCCCCCATCTCATTTGCACCACGGGTGGGTTTTGCTGCTCTAGTTCGAGCCCTGGGTTTGGTTTGGGCAAGGATTTGCTCTGCACTCCGAGATCAGGGGAGAGATGGGTGGTGCTTTGTGCCCACAGCAATGAGGTTCTAAAACATCCTATTTTTATGGCATCCCCTCTGGCCTCCAGCCTGTTTCCTCCTCATGTTACATCTTGTCTTTGGGTTTATAAGCACTCTGGGGGCAGGGATTGTGGTTCTCTCTTGTCCTGGCTCTGAGCTGCTTTCTGCCTTGCCCTGCCATTCAGAGCAGGAAAAGAAATGGAGAATGTGATGACTTCGGAGCAGGAGATTTGCCCTGTCCTTTAGCAAAGGCTGAGCAGAGCAGAATTAGACCCTGTGCATCTTCCAGAGCCTCCTTCAAGATCCCCAGCCTGGCTGAGCCTTGCTGGTGTTGCTGTGATCTAAATGAAGGATGCCCTCTCTGGGCTGGTGCTGGCACTTTTATGTGATGAGCTCTTGCAAGGATAAGGTGTTAATTCACTCATCAGCCCTGATGGGGCTGGGGAGGGCTGGATGGGGTCATCAGGAGCTGGGAAGTGTCTGCATCAAGGCTGCAAGTGAACTGGGTTGAGGCACAACCCCTGGCAGGGTTAATCGGGGAGCTGGGGTGGAAGAGGCTTTGCAGACTCCATCACCTGTCTGGTGAATCTGCCTCCAAGACCTTCTCTTGGTGCCCAGCTCTAGGATGTGGCTCTATAGGTGATCTATAGGCAAAACCTGAGCCCAGCCAGTAGGTAAAGACTTTGTGCCTTTGCACTTAGAGAAATTTCAATAATAGCCGTGTTTAGCATCAAGCCTAGTTCATTTCTCACCCATGAGGCTCAGAGATGGTTTGGGCTGTGATGGGGAACTCTGTCTCTTGTGGGGAACAGTAACTACTGCCTGAAAAACAAACAAACAAAAAACCAACAACAAAAGAGCCACCTAAGCTCCCCCAGCCCTTCTCCTTTGTGTTCCTTGGACAGAAACCTCCATCCCTCCCCAGCCTTTCCCAGGGGAGCTGTCCCAGCACTGCCACTGCCTGTTGCCATGCAGGAGCCCTGAGCTCTAATTGGGGTGGGCTGCATTTCCCAGGCCCTCTTGCCTGGCAGGGGCTCCAGATGTCCCCGAGGTGATGGAGCAGGGCTGGGGCGAGGCAGGAGGGCTGGGATGTGTCCGGGGCCCTGGCAGGAGCAGGAGCTCCTGGCTCCCAGCCTGCTCCCTCAGCCGGAGGTAACAGCCAGCCACGGATGCTGAAGGGGAGATCAACGGGGGGTGGAGGAGGGATGAAAGAAAACAACCTTCGAAAGAACATGCCCTTCTTTTTTTTATTATTATTATTGAGGGGAAAGGTACTGGGCTGGTGAGGACTCCTAATGAGCTTTCCTTGAGGAAAGCCCTCCTTTGGCATTGAATCCAGAAATGCCTCTGCTTGACAAAAATGTGTGTTTGTATGGAGTTATATATTGCTTTGTCATTCCTTCCCGTTCCAACACCAGTCTGTAGGTACGTTTTTTGTCTTCCAAACTGGTCTCTGGAGGGTTGTTTCCCCTCCTCACCCCCAGTTTGCTCCTGTCCACCACTTTTCTAACAGAAAATAATTTTGCAGCTGAAGTCAAGGTTTTAAGCATAAGAATCAAAAGCAGTCGCTGTGCTGAGAGTTTTCTGTATGGGTCAGTTTAGAAGTTTGCCCATTTTGGAGGGTGTTGGGGTGTGTGTTCTCCTGTGCCTGGGCCTTGGAGGGAGAGGAGTGAGTAAGGAGGCATCACCCCAGTGCTGCAGTGTCCTGGAGTAAAGGTTGGTAGCACAACTGTTGACTTAAAGATTAATCCTTTGCCATTTCTGCCATGAAACCTGAAATTTGATACCTTTGGGAAATGGGCTGTCAGGTAATTTCATGCATTTCATCTTGACTGCTGCTCTGTAGTACTCTGGAATTAGGAGGTTGGATGTCCAGGGTCACTGTCCTGTACCTGATGACCTTCTCAAGCACAAAGAGCTCTATTTGTCCTCCAACCTGTCACTGACTTATATGGTTTTGTATGGAACAAGCTTTAGATGTGCCCCTTATTTTTATAACCCCATTTGCTCTCAGATGCCCTATAAATCCTTTACTTTTCTAGGTGCTCCCAGAGCTCAGGGTGCTTTGGGAGGTCTCTGAAGGGCTTTTTTTACCCCCATGAATTCTAGTCATAGACTAATGTGCAAGAAAAGGCTTAATCAGCAAGGTCCCTAATCCCTACAGTGCTGTTGAGACTGGTTGGGATCCCAGTTGAACCTGTGGGTGACCCTGTTTGTGGGGGAGAGGAATGGAGAGGAGGAGGAGCTCAGACAGGGCAGGATTGCAGGATCAAGGTCTCAGGGTGTGCTGATGGATGAGACTGGGACGAGGAAAGGTGGTAGGACACACTCCTGCTTTCTGCAGACAGTCCCCAAGCAGAGCCCTGCTCTCTACCCGCTCCTTGTTAGAGGTTTGGGAAGCTCTACCTGTGATTTTCAGTTTGCCTCTCCCAGGGCTTTGGCTCAGAGCCTCCTGTCAGCTCATGTTTGGAGCACAAAGCTGTGTTTGCAGGTGAAACCCTACCCGGAGGAGGCTCCCCTGCTCCCTCCCCCCTTGGCTGGCTGAAGGCTTGTGTGTTGGGAGCGGATGTAGGAGTTTCCTCCTCATGGCCTTCAGGTAACTTGCTCACTTGTGGCCTCTGAATTCAACTCAGTCCTGTTTCTGGAGCAGTCTGTGGAACCAGGCTGGGTTTGCAGGGACCCTTCCCAGCAAATCCGCCCCTTGGTGGAAACCTCCCAGTGTCCCCCTCCCTGTGAAGCCCCAGGGGCTGTGCTGGCTGGGGATGACTGAGCATGGATTAACCCTTCCAGCTTTGCTTGGCCAGCAAATTTAGGCATCCATCTGGGTCCATACCCAAAGTGCTCGGTGCAGGGGGGCTGTGGCTGCCCCTCTTATCCCCTCTGCACCTCAAAGGCAGAGGGGAGCAGACCAGGAGGGAGACGTGACAGCAGGGTTAACATAGTTTTGGAGAGGGAAGTTTTCTGCTTTGTTGTTGGATACAGCCTCCCACCCCACCGAAGGGAGCTTTTAGCATGCAAATGCACTTTGCCTCATGCTTTTTAATGTTTTACTTCTCCTAATTGCCGAGACCGGTTGTAATTTTTGGACGTGGCTGGGTTTCCGAAAGCAGCTTCCCCTTGAAAGTGGCTCCCATTGCTGCTGAGGTCCCAGTGTCTGCACCCTCCCTTTTTTTAGCTCTATCACGTCAAAGGGAGCAAACAGGACTAATATTAATGTCTGAAAGCCCTGAGGCGCAGTAGTGAAAAATAACGAGTTGTGTTGTATTCTGTGTTGTTGTGGTGCTTCTAGTACAACTTTGCTGGGAAACAATAAACATTTGGGGCCAGAACAGATCATCAGCTGCATAAGCTGCTGGAGCAGGTCCAGGGGAGCCACAAGGCTTTGCTCTCAGAGGAGGCTCCTGCCCCTCCTGGGTGCCCGTAGGATGTGACGCCTCTCTGTGACACTCCTGGTAGGGATGAGCTCTCCAGAACTCCAGCTCTTAACCCTGAGCCTGGATTGCAACACCACAGCTCTCCCCAAGACCAGAAAAATATCGGTGCAAGCTGTCAAGATGTTATCGTGATTGTTGCACAACGTGCTATTCCATGGAGGCTTTCCTAGGGAAGCGGGGTTGGAGACGTGCATCCATCCATCTGCCTGTCTCTCTGGCAAGAGACTTTTAAGCCTTTCTGGGTAGCGGCAATGAAATTTGCCACAATGTCAGAGGTGTAAAATACACCCAGTTCCAGCAAGGTGTGTGTAGATAGTTGAAGGTAGAAGAGCAGGTTCTATTCAAACTCCTGGTGAGGGAAGGATGCAACCATATTTCAGCTCAAGTCTATGGCTGTCTAAGTGTGATGTGCTGTACTGCAGAAAGCCAACCTTCATGGGCTCCCTGCTCCTGCCTTCTCCCTGAAAGCTCTGGCTCCAGAGCATCGGGGGTCTCAGCTTTCATACGGACTGAAGGTTACAGAGAGAAGCATGAAAATGTGACTCTCCCAGGACTCAAAGCTTGCAAAACTCAGCAATGCTTGCAGGAAATTTGGCTCAGATTTGGTCTCTGGCAGTCAGGCAAGACAGACGTGGTGCCGCAGTTTGTCAGGAAATTTGCACTTGAGTGTTATGCAGATGGAGAGTTTGTCTGCCCTTGGTCTACAGAGCTTGTGCTTCGTGTTCCAGAGTGATGAATTTTTACCTTCTGCCAGTTGCTTTGGGGGAAAGAACAGAACTTCACTGACTGTTTGGGTTGCGTGGGTCTCTCTTCTCACACCCTAAGAAAAAATATCCTAGAGTGCTCTCACCCTATAAAATACACCCTGGCAGGTATTTTCTGTCTGCTCTCTCTTAGCATGAGCATTTAGCCAAGACACCCAAATGAGCAGTTCTCCTTTGTAGGTGGGCACTTCCAAGGCATTGAAGTCCTGAGTGGTCTGAGGGATAAAGTTCCCTCAGCTAAGACACCATTGTTGAGCGCTGGAAGTGGTGGTAGTGGTTGTTCTTCCAGCAAGGAGAATGTTTGGAAGGTGGTGACCCCCTGGAGGCTGGTGCTTGTATGGGAATCCCAAAAGGGGTGGTACCTGTTGACCACGGCACCTGTGCTTGGCTGGGAATGCTGATGGCTCTGGAGCCACCCCAGAGTGTGTGTGCACCAGATTGCAGGTGCCATGCTGGCACAAGTGCCAGTCTGAGCCCGGTCCTTGGATGCAACCCGTGACAGGAGTGGGGGGATGGCAAGAGAGCAGCTGCTCGATCTGCTGGGATGGCAGGGAGAGGATGAAAAGGGAGAGCTGCCATCCTGGTGGCGATCACAGCCAGCCCGAGGGGCTGCGGGGGCAGCTGAGTCGTTCCGGCAGTGACACAGACCCACAGGGTGCTTCTCCCTGCTCCGGGTGCTTTGGAATCTGCAGTTTCCAACTCAGTGGAAGAGGGGGCAGAGTGAACCCCAGCGAGGCTGAGCTGGCTGCAAAGTGTTTAGGAAAATAAGGGATGAAAATGGCTTTTTAGTCTCCTGTCACCTGGTCCAAATTGATGGTCGATTGTCCCTAGAGCAGGGACCTACCTCGTGCATCCCGAGTCCCAAATGACGGGGGCGAGCATCCTCCTGTACCCGGGCAGTAGGGGCTGCACTGGCTGGTTGAACCACCTGCGTTGCAGGTCTAATGGTTTGTGGCCACTGAGTTGGTTGCCCGGCAAAGGACCACCTAAAGCAGCATCGCTCTGTGCCGGAGCTTTGCCGGAGGGTCCAGGTGCCTCCCCGCCACCTCCACCCACCCCTCCCTGGGCGTTTTAACTTGTTTCCTTTCGGCGGAGGAAACATGACTTTTCCCATTGACGGAATTCAGGGCCGACAATGCCGAGTGACACAATTTCCCACTCCGGGGATGCCATCGCGCCGCAGCCGGGCCGGGGAGCCCTTTCGGAGCCATCTGCATGACAATGCGGCGGGCTGTGCTACCATTAGTTGCCCTTTTGCTATTAGTACCTAATGAAAATGTAACCATATTTAACCCCCCACAGTCCGAGATTAGCGAGAAAGGGGCCTAAGTGGATTTAATTCTTTTGTATGGTGAGCATCAAACTCTCCATTTTGATTGCTCTGTCCCCTCTTCCCCTCTCCAGCGGGAGAGGGAGGCAGGAAAGCTGTGTAAGGCTAACTCTATCCTCTCAGCTGTCCCCGCACAATGGGCAAAGTATCTTTTGTGGCATTAACGGCTTTGGCTGGGGGCTGGGGGAGCGGGCCAGGAGAACAATGTGTGAGAAGCTGAGCCTGTGGGTTTCCCACACGGCCCAATATGTCTCCCCACACCCCCCTCTGGGACAAGCAGACCTGCAGCAGCCCAGCCCACAGCTGATCCCGGCTTGATTGGCTTTTTTTTCTTTTTTTTTCTCTATTTTTTTTTCTTTCCTCCTTCCTTCCCCCCTCATTGTGCTCTTGAGAGATGAAAATCCTTTCCTGGCGTGAAAGGAGAGGCGTGCCTTAAATCCCCTCCCTCGGCCGGAGCGGGCATGTCATATGACGGCCAAATCCCCCGGATTAGTGTGTGTGTGTCTGCGTGCGTGTCCTGCCGGGGGCTGGAGCCGGGGGGCGGGATGCCCGATATCTATATTCCTTCCCTTCCCCCGGCTCCAGACTGATTTCTGCCGGGATATTTATTCATTGCACCTGCTGGCCGCCGCCCTTTCGCTGCGGTTTTGGAGATCCAACCTTTGGCGCGGGGGAGTGCAGTGAATTCCCGACCCTTTTCCCGTCTCCCATCCCCTTGTGCTTTCCCAAAAGTGGAGTAAAAGGGATAAAGGTGCTGTCCTTTTGGCTCCGTGCAATGCAGGGATGTTTGCGTGGAGAATGCGGGAGGTCTCCAAGGAAGGTTGTTTGGGGTAATGGCACAGGTGTGGGATCTGGGCTGGCCTGGAGGCTCCACAGGACCAGGAACACAGCCTGGAACCCAACCCCACCTCGGTGGAGACCCCCAGACCCCCCAGCTGGTTGCAGCTCTGAACAAGCCAGGCATGGTGGGAGAACTGTCCCATCATGTTTGTCATTACTTGTGGGAGCCCCGATGTTAAGGATTTGTGCATGTGGGAAGTAACCGCTTATAGGGTCACCTTCTCCTTCCTCCTGGGAAGGGACCGAGGCAGAGAGCTCCGAATCGACAAAGCCAATGTCATTCGGAGCCAAGAATAGCATCACTTACCACTTCATTCCTGCCTCCGTGTTTTCAGTGTCCCAAATTCACGATTGCCTTAGATTCCCTCAAGGTTTTTTGACTTGTGCCGTATCATTTTGTGTGTTTATAGACCCCACCAGCCAAACCAGCATCTCCCTCCTGCCCATCATGTGAGAACCTGGGTGCTCACAGAGTCTGGAGTGAGTCTGTGTGGGCTGAGATGAGTTTAACAACAGGGTCTACACCTTCCAGTCTGTTTCTGTGTGCACAAAGTCTTGCTCAGCAGGAAGCAAAACCCTCTGTGGGGTAAGGACAGGTAATAGAGTGTGGGTGATGCTCTGGATCAGTGTGGGGGGGTCCAGCAAATGTCAGCACCTCCATAAGGAAGGGGCAGTGGTGCAACAGCTCAGGACTGAAAGAGGAGACCCATCCTCCAAAATAGTTTGGTGGGTCAGGTTTGTTACAGGTGTGCATGAGTTTGTTACAGGTGTGAAAGGCACCTTTTATCTAAAGAAAAACCAATGTGTTTGCAGCAGTCAGTTTGCTGGTCCATGCTCAGCCTGGCTGGCAGCACTGGGGCACAGTGGGGCTGGTTGTCCCTGAGGATGTCAAGCTGGTGGGAACAGGGTGGCTGGTCATCCCTGGGGATGGTGAGGGTGGGCTCAGGGCACAGGTGTGGACACAGATGGCTGCAGTGGCCACCACTACCATGGTCAGCGCTGAGGGGAGGTCACTGGTGATGGAATTCTGGCCATCAGCTGGTGGGGAATTGCTCCAGCCATTGGCAGCTTGGGAACGATGCCAGGAAGGTGCAGTGCCTGGTATTGCCACCTCCATCAGTCTTGCTGCATCGCCCCAAAGTGGGCACCTCGCAGAACAAGGCTGGTGGCTCCTGGGGCAAGAGGTCCCCACTGAGGAGATGCCCCACCTTGGTGACTTAAAAATTGTCCTGAGCGAAGGGTGAGCGGGGCTGGAGAGCCGTGCCCGCCGGCTATGGTCCCCAGCGGGATGTGGAGGTGAAGTGCTGCAGGGCTGGGGCGGGAGGAGAAGAGTGCGAG
>WBMV01005602.1:898791-922940 GCA_013396655.1 Campylorhamphus procurvoides | reverse complement strand
CGCTCATTGTTCTGCGGCTTTATTCTGTGGCCTCGATGGGACTGATTTAGAAATCCTAATCAGGGAGCAGTCTCCGCGCCTCCCGAGTGTGACACAACTTGAGCTGCTCCGGGGCGCCTTTGTTCCCTAATGACAGCTGACTTCATGCAGCAGTGGGAACAGTTTGAGCATAACTCCGCACCGCCGGGGCTGGCAGCTGCAGCCTTAACTCTTTCTTGCCCACCTGCACCGCACAGGGGGACGGGGAGAGGGGCCCTGGGAGGAGGCACAGCCCGAACACACGTAGCCCGTGCGAGGATGCTCAGCTTCCCTTCTGGGGGCGGCCGCAGGGAAGGGGGATGGAGAACATAAAGTTGTAGAGGTGCAGTTCTGTTTGTCCGAAGCAAAGTCCTTTTCCAGGGGCTGACGCTGCGATGTGGCTGTTTTTTAGAATTACTGAGTTTGGAAAAGAACTCCAAGAACTTCAAGTCCAGTCTTTGAATCCCACCATGCCCACTAAGCCATATCATGAGGTGAATGGGTGTCTGCTGCAGGTAATTCTTTGGAGAGACCCAAACCAGCCCAACCCAGGGCAGCATTTGCTGCTGCTGTGGACGAGGAAGGCTGAGTTTTAGAAACTGCTCGTCCACTTTTGTTGGGGCTGTGAGTGTTGGAGAATGTCCGCAGCCCTGGGTGAGCCTGAAGTGCTTCCACTCTGGCTGCGGGGCATTGACATCACTTGCATTGAAAGTAAAAGGCATTGAGTCATTCCAAGATGTTCCCGGAAGAGACTCCTGGCTCTGCCAGCGGGGCTTGGGAGCGAGCCTCTGTTGGCCTCTGTTCCTTCCCTGGCAAAGCAGGGCTTGTGATACAGCGTCCAGCACAGAGCTGTGTTCTTTAGCCCTGGGCTGTGCAGGGGATGCGCTCCGGGCCGGCAACAGCAATAGTTAAAAAAACCCCTTCCCTTTCTGTTTATTGTCAAACCACTACTGTGACCTGGGAAAATACTTCTGGAAAATTACCCTTATTAAAGGGGGACGGCAGGGGAGAGGCAGAGCTGGCTCGGCCTGATGGGTTGCAGTCCTCAATCCCCCACCCGGCGCTGGGTGAGCTCTCGCTGGCTCTGCCCTCCTCAGCTCCGGGGGTCCCATCAGCAGGCGGCTCCGGACCGCTTTCCCAGCACCTGTGTCCCCTCTGCCATCCCCAATCGCGGCCGCCCATGCTTGGCCAGGGTCTCCCTGGCGACGGGGCCATGGGATGCTGTGCAGTCCATTTGTCACCAATTGTCACTGTTTTGTTCTGCCTTGTATGCGCACTCGATTGTGTCACGGGGGAGGTGAGGAGGAGCAATCAGGCCTTGTCTAATGGGCTGAGGTCTCCTGCTGCGGGGAAAAAACAGGGTCTGCCTGCCAGGCAAGGGGAAAGGGAAAGGCAGGCGCTGGAGCTGTGCCTGCCGGAGCATCCCAGGTGCAATGGGGTCCTGGAGGGGCTGCGCGGTCAGCACTGGGCAGGCAAAGGTCCTTGTGTTGCTTAGGCAAGGATTTTAGGTCAGTTTGGCTCTTTGCAGTGTGATTGTATCCCGGGGGAGTTGAGGGGGTGTCAATACTCCTTCTGCTTGTGGTGCTGGCTCTGCCCTAGGGTGAGTTTTATCTCCCTTCTGCTCTGGGGCAGGACAACACTAGGCTCCAGCACTGCCCCATATCTCAGCCATCTCTAGATGGGAACAGCTCTGAAAGTAGAAAACTGAGCTGAAAGGTGTGACAAGCCATTAAGTGCTGCAGGGTATCTGAAAGGTAAGCAGATCACCCAGTTACACCACCTGTGGGTTGTATTAATCCCTTATTTCAGGATGTCTGGTTGCTCGGGATGGAAGGACCCTCTCCTTCCACCACCTGGTACTCTGGCATATGGCAAATGTAGTTTGGGGTCTTGTTCCTCAGTGGTTTGGAAGGTTTTGGGAGCCCTGTGAGTTGGAAACACATCCAGTGCATGTATTTGATCCTCAGTGGCTCATTCTGTGCCCTGGGACTGGTTTGGGGGCTCTTGGTGCTGGGGGGACTGCAGTTGTGTGAGTGCAGTGACAGAAGAGATGGATTTGGGCTGTGATTAAGTTCCAAAGGGAGGAAATTGGACTTATGTGGGCATTTGGGTTTCATTCTGATAAAAGCACTGATGCTGACTGTGAGCAGTGCCAGCCTGGCAACCCAAATTTCCAGCAGGCAAATTTACCTGAGCCAAGCCACTGCCATCCTCCAGCTGCCAACCCCGGTGAGGGCTGCCCTGGCTCATTGCTGCTTTTGAGGATCCCAAAAAGCCCTGGGTGATACCTGTCCCACTGCTGTGATGCCTCTCCAGCCCTCTGGGCTCTCTGTTTTTGTCAAAGTCGGCTGTTCCTCACATTCCTCCTCAAACCCTGGGCGGACCCGTTCTCTCAGTGCCTCGCCTGCGAGAGGAAGTGTCAGGGATGATGCAAATGGGTTTTGTCAAAATATTTTTGGAGGGAATAAAAATAGCTCTTGGACCAAACTCTATTTCTGTTCCTGGGAAGGAGTGCTCGTTTGGGCTGTTTGCTACAGGTGCTGGAAGGGCCGGGTACGCCTCGGGGTTTTGGATGAAAATCACTTGGTTTCCCGCAATGGTAGAAAAAGTGTCTGGAAGAAGGGGCTGGTTCCTCTCTGCTATCCCAGCTCTCTGGGATACAGATGAGTTTGTGCCTCAGCTTCTGTCCAACCTCATTCCTCTGTCCCAAGGTGGAAAACTTACCCTGGTTTGTATTCAAATGCGCTTTAGCAAAGATAATGGGAAAACATCCATCCTAATGGTCCTGATGCCGCAGATAGAGGGAATATGTGCATGCAGGATGTTGCTGTTGCCCAGCCCCAGGGCAGAGGATGCCCTTCCTGTGCTGGGGGGGTCACTGCTCCAACCTGGAGCCTGAAGATGCCTGGGTGGACCAAGCCCTCTGTCTGCATCCCAGGCTCCCCAATGCCAGCTGCACATGAGCATTGTTTTCTCCTCTTGCTTTTTATTCTGCCTGGGAATTTTGCTGTGCATCCTTAGCAGGCTCTTAGCATGGACTGTTTTGGGGGAAATTGAAGCTCCGTGTGACCAAAGTCCCAGCTCTGTGACATCTCTGGATGGACACTTGGCTGATGGAGGCTGGAATGTCTATTTGGGAGAGCTGGACAAGTGGCTTCCAGTGCATGTGGCTCACTGGGCAATGGCTTGGCCAGATATCTGAGGTTGAGTTTTATGCCCCAAGTGTATTATCCTAAAATAAATTTATCCTTGGGCCAGATTGCAGAGTAAAGGAGATGGGTAATATTTGGGTTTGGGAAGCTCACAGCAGATTGCTGCTGAAGTGACAAGGACTAATGGAACCATGGATGCCATGGGGGCTGCAGGGGCAGAGGGAGGCTGGGGGTTGATGCTGGAGGAGAAAGGATTTGCAATTCCAGGCAGCCATGGGAGCACAGGCCTGGTGCTGGGTTCATGGGTAAGTGAAACCCTGGCTCTGGAGCACATGGATGCTGCTGGAGGAGCCTCCTGTGCACGTGGCTCACGGGGATGATGGAAAGGGGGGTCCCAAAGGATGGGGCTGCCAGTTCTGTGCAGCTGCTCTCCCGAGAGCCGGCTCCAGGAATCCGTGTTTGCTTTGGCTGAACACTTCCTGCAGAAATGGCAGCAATGCAGGGCTCCAGGAGGAGGGAGGGAAGAGAGGAGAGAGGTCTGGGGCGTTCCCAAACACCACAATGTGCCTGGGCCACGTGGAGCTGGAGATTTTGGGCCATGCTCTGGTAGGGCTGTGGTTGGGGTGGGTGACTGCAGACCTTGGGGACCAGCCCTCATCACTCACAGATTATTTTAATTGACCTGCTTGGAATTTTTCAACCCAAACTCAACCCTTTCTTTCCCAGAGTCTTAACTAATTGCTCTTGGTGGAGAAAAATTTGGATTTTAAGTTTCTGATTTTCAGCCTCTGAAATGGTTTCCCTTCCATCCCTCCCCTCTTCATTGTAGTTTCCCTTTTACTTCTTCATTGCTTTTTTCCCCCTTCTGTTGTCTCAGTAAAGCAAAACAGGGGAAAAATCATTCCAAGCAGAAATCAAGAAGGGGGAAATGTTTGAATATTTTCATTTGATTTCTTATTGAAAATGAGAAATATTCCTTTGTCTGAAGAGCTGGAAGAGTTTGATTCCTGTCCAGAATGACACTGATGTCTTGAAGGTACCATGAGCTTAGGTTGTAGCTGACCCCTCCAACCACTTTCCTTGTCCACTGCCAGTTTCCAGGAGCCAGGAAGGAACAGAAATAGTAAACGAAAAAGGGAAAACTTTCATTTCTCATTTTTCAATGGTATTTTTCTGTCTGGCACCCCGTATGAGCAAAGAAAACGGTGGCCCATCTGTTTCTAGCACCATTAAAGGCATTTGACTGCATGTGGCCCTCAAAAATAAAATAAAAATAAGACCCTTTGGTCTGAAAATGTCAAATGCTCTTTCATCTTAGACGACCCCCAACTGGGACCATATCCTCCCAAAGCTGGGGAGGAGGAGAGGGTTCCCACCAGTGTTCATCCCTGCCCCCTCCCCTCCCCATTTTCTTGGAAAAGAAGGAAGTCAGGCACTTGAGGTTCACGCTGGCTGGTGACCTCTGAGTGCTGCTCCCCTGGACCTCTTCTCCAGCCTCTTTCCTGCAACTCAGCAGACTTTGGGACTCAGGAGGGAAGAGGTTAAAGCCTCTTTAACAAGTGTTCAGAGGAGGGAAGTGTTTGACATGTTTTAGGACCAGACTTGGAGAGGGCTGTGCCAGCAGGATGCAATTAATGACTGGGAAGATTGCTACAATATGGGGCTGCTTTCTCCTCATCCCTGTCTTTCTCACCACTGGAATCCATAGTTTGCATCGTGTCCTGCTGGGAGCTCATGGAGCCTGATGAAGCCTCATGTTCTCCAGGATGCACTGTAAAAATTCAGCATGGTGTTACCTTTAATTTGGCAACAGTGCACCTACATGAGGAAAGTTGGGGTGTAACTTCAGGCTTTGGAAACTTCTGCTAATTAAAAGAATATTTTAAAGGTTGCTCGAGATACCTACATAAATACGTGGCTTTTTTGACATGAAAGCTCCTTTTATTTATCAGACTTGGGGATAGTACAAGTCCTGCTGTGTTGGAAAAGGGAAGAAAAGGATTTTAATTTAGGAGAAGAGGCTCATTATTTCCTCCATAAAATCTTTGAAGTGTTCTGTGCATTTTGGGGGGGGGTTGGTGTTGGTACAAGCTACCCTGGCACTCTCTGGGGCTGGTTTGCTGTGTGGTGTTTGTGCAACTGGGAGGAAACAGGGCCAGATGTGCAAACCTGATCCCAATCCTGAAGGAGGAGCAGTGGCTGTGGGCAGTGACCTGTGGCCAGGTGAGGCAGCCCCAGTGCTCCTCAGCAGAGGATCCAGGGAGGAGCAGAGGAAGGTGTCAGAGGTGACTCTGGTGGTGGAAGCACTCGTGGGACTGTGGGTGCCTTCCCCAAACCAGGGCAGGGCCATTTGGTGGCTCCCTGTATTGCTCTGGAGGTGTTCAGTCCATGAGTTGGTTTATTGCCTGAGGTGACAACCATGACATTATTGTGCTGAGAGGCTCTGGCAGAAGAGTGGAGAACTTGCTGTGCCCTCCTGTCATGCCACGATGGAAAACTGTAAATCCAAAGACCCATTTCTGATTATTTTCCCATTCAAGAAGGTGTCACTCTGTGGGGTCAGATGGAACCAGTGTTGGCTCAGCAGGGCTGTGGGGTGAGAAAACCCTCAGAGGACAGGTCTGTAGGCAGCTGTCTTCCTCCAGCCTGATTTTTAAGTAGGATGGGCATAACAACTGCTTCAAATATAAGAAAAATTGTTACAATTATGATCTTCCCCCCCTAATATTTGAAACTGAACACTTTAAGTGTTTGTGAAGTTCAAAGGAGCTTTGCCCATCCCTTCATATGACTTGTGTGTGAGATTCCCAGCTGCTGGGTCCCTTCCAGGTCTCCAGTGAGGCAAACCAGCCCTTGGACTGCAGGGCTGGATTCAGATGAGGGCTCGTGCAGGACGCACATGTGGTCCAAGTGCCTGTGCTGTTATTCCCAGGCTCTTGGGCTCCTTACCTCATCCCTTGCTTTGGCCCCAGTGGTTTCCCACACCACTGAAAGGATGGTCCGGGAAGCGTGACCGCAGCCAGGGAGGTGCAGGCAGCTCCTCCAGGATCCTTGTTTTTATTGGAAACAGCCCTTTGGAGCCAGGGAAGTGCTTTATCCTCCTTTGGTCACTCAGACCTTGGAAATTCAGCTCCAGCTGAGCCATGGCCATCCATTATGGCACTGGGTGACTTCTTTAGCTACTCTGTGCTACAGTCCTCCCTCCTCCTTGCTCCTTGCCAAGCAGGCCCCCATTCCTGCTGGATTGGTGGCTCCTTTCCCTCTCTGTGAGACTGCCATGCCAAGGGTTTGATCTTGGTAAGAATCCCTTGGTGCTACTGGTGGTGTATAAATAAGTGGAAAAACCACTTGGTCTCCCTGGAGATGTGCTTAGGGTAGGGCATTATTATTTTTCTTTTGGCTAACCAGGCCTACACAGCAGCTGTTGAGCAATCCTTCCCTCGTCCTCAAAAAACAAATAGAGAGCGAGTCTGGTGGCCAAATGTTGCAGGACGTTGTAATGACTGTTGGCAAACTGTGTTTGTGGCGTGGGGCTGCTGAACAAAACAGCTGCGAGGTTTGACACTCCTGGGGAACATCAGCTGGTCACTGGTGTGGCTGAGCAGGGATGGGGATGTTGTGGAACAGGCTGGAGTCTCCACAGGATGATGTTTGGGACAAAGACATTGGATGTGTTCTTAGAGAATTGGGGGGTTGTATCCCATGAGTGGAAGCTGAGTATCTCCCACCTCACCTTCACGTGGCTCCTGGGGTTTCTGCATGTGGCTGGGAGAGGGATGTGACAAGTGTCTGCATCCCATCCTTGTGCTGGAGCTGGCACGGGGAGAGCATGTGCTGTGTGTCACCTCGTCCTCCCCTCCTGAGCACCCTCCAGGCTTCAGTACCAACTCACCTAAAGAGTTTCCCAGGTGAAAATTGAATATTTCTTAGCAGTGCCCTGAAACAACAACCCTGCTGCTGCTTCACTCTGAGGCCTCGAGAGCTGAGCCTGGGTCTGGTCAGGGTTCTGGGTGTAACACCTGACATCTGGCTTGAGATGGAAAGTCTTTCCCAAGATAACTGTGCTCCATATGGCTAGGAAAATGTCCTTAGCCATTTTCCCCTGATTATTTTCATTATTGTTATTATTTACTGGCATCTTTTCAGCCTGGGTAATGGAAAAAAGCTGGGCTGATTGCACTGCTGTAATTTCTAGCCCACTGTGTTTCTTCAGTCCACCGTGCTAACAAGATCCTTCATGGCTTTGCAGATCTGCGGGAGATACAAGATTGGTCATGAAAGCAGTTTCTGCTGCTGTTTGGGTCTGCTGGAAACATTTTCCAGTTGTGAAAACTGCTTGATTACAGTGTTTGCAAACATTTTTGCTTTTCAGTGAAAATAACAACAAAATAGTGAGAGGGGTATAGACAAGAGCCCCAAGGGCAGGGTTCTGCTTCAAAAGCTGGGACATTCGTGTGGCCCAGCAGCATTTCTTCCAGGGTCTCAGCACCCTCAGCTGTCATATTTATTCCCTGTTCCTCCCTGGGGAGAGCAGGGTGCTCCCATATCATGTTTGCAATGCTATTTGGGTTTGTGCTTGCAAAGGGATCGATTAGAATTGCAGTTGGAGCTGCCTTTGTGTAGGAACAGTCCCCGATGGCAGCGGCGCGTGAAGGGGTTTGGGATCAAACTGATCCGGGATCCAGAAATCCGGCTTTCAGTCCCCACTTGGCAGCTGGGGTAAATCCCTTAAGCTCCCTAAGTCTGCCTTCTCTGCCTGTCACACTTTTTCCCACCCTTTTACCCATTTTGCTTTTTCAGACTGGAAAATCTTTAGGTTCAAAACTGGTTGTTGTTTCCCGTTTGTGCCTGGGCTGTGCCTGTGGAGGAGAGCCCAGATCTCTCCCAGGCTGCTCCCTCTGACTGTGCTGCTCATTAGCAGCTCCAGCAGCAGCACAGGCTACGTGCAGAATTCCAGAAATCCCATTAGTTGGGGTCCATCAGGTCATCCCCTCTGCCCACAGTGCTGGAGCTCGTTGTTCTGACCTTCCCTGGCATCAGGGCCAAGCTGCTGCAATGAGGGCTCTGGGTCTTTGCCCTGCACTGGGCTTGGCTGCAAAATTAGTGTCTTTGTGCTTTATTGCACCAGGCAGTCCTGAAACCACATGCAGGACCTGACCCATATCCTGTTGGAAAAACCATACGGTGGCTGAGCAGAATTTTTATAGTTTTTCTTTATTTTTTTGGGGCTAGTTCTTGCTGCAAATTTAGGCTGAAACTTCAGAGCTGATCAACCAAACTCCTCTACAGCTCTGGGGTATGGGGAGACAGCACAGAATAATATATGGAAACAGGTGATGGGGATAACTGGCCCTCTACAGAGACCACAGGAATCTGTAAATGTCACTAAAACAATTCAAACCCTTCATGCATCTAAAAGAGTCTCCTGCCTGTATCTGAGAGGTGATCATCTGGTATTAAGGGAGTTCTTCTCCCTCACCTGGGATGGTCCTTCAGCCACCACTGACCCTCCCCGCTCCTCTAGGAAGAGCAGTATCCCAAGGAACCAGCCTTGGTCTCCTGATGGATAGCCCTTTTCCGGATTGCAGCTAATTTCCTGCATAACAATGCTTTGCCTGAGTGTCCCACGTGATGCTAAGGATGCTGTCACCCTGCAAGCAGCACTGTAAGCAGGGATGATTGCAGCATGTTTCGGAGCAGTGCAGGAGCCAGGCTCTTGTGGGGGTCAGGTTGGACATCAGGAAGAATTTCCTCATGAAAAGAGTGTCTAAGCATTGGAAGGGGCTGCCCAGGGAGGTGGTGGAGTCCCCATCCCTGGAGGTGTTCAAGGAAGGAGTGGATGTGTAACTCAGTACTCTGGGCTGGGTGACAGGATGGAGATCGGGCACAGGTTGGTGATCCTGGAGGTCTTTCCCAGCCTCAATGATTCTGTGGCTCTGTCTCTTGTCAAGGAGGGGAGGGCATTGTGTGTTTGCCCTGAGTGGTGCCAGAGACCGTGTGGAAGTGATTCCACCCTGCAGCACCCACCGATAACGGGGTGTGGTGGCACTGCTGGTGGCCCCCAGCACTCCTCGGTCCCAACCTCAGCCCTGGGCACCTGGGATGGGACACCTGCCCCTCAGAGCTGCTGTCCTGAGTTGGGCCCGTGCTCAGACATTTCCCTTCGAGCCTTGTGGCCTGTGTTCAAACACCCAAGGCACTCGTGTGTTTACCCTGTCAAGCATCTCCGTCTCCAAACACTCCTCTTACGCAATCGCCCTCTCTGTTTCCGCCCCAGCAGGAGCAGCTCTGCCAAACTGTGACCTCACTGCACCCAGTCCTGGCCCTGGGAGAAGCTGAAACCTGTCCATGAAGTGGGGCTGGGGCTGGTTAACACTTTTAGAGCTGCTTCCCTTGGGCAGGGGTCCCATGGTGGGAGCTGCTGGAGATGCACTGCCTGAAGGGGTGGGTTGGAGGTGCAGAGCTTTACTTTAAGGAGAGTATCCTATTACCAATTTATTCAGGGTTGTGCCATTAATGCTAATATTTAGTGGGTTGTTTTCTTCTTTTGTTTCTTGGGTTCTTAAAAGTCCATAATTGTGCTGTTATTGGCTGTCCAGCTTTGGGCCAGACTTCAGCACCCTGTGCTGAGAAGCCCCTTAGCCAGGTGCCCATCATTTCTAGGCTGGGACACTCTTTTTTGAAGCTCAATGTGAGCCTTGCATAAGGCTCTTAAAATTAGTGCAGCCTTTCAAGCCAAAGGGCCGGAATAAGGTTTACAAGCCATAAAAGCCTCTTATCAAAGTTGATTTCCTCCAACGCACCTTTCATCTTTTATAGTATTTGCTTTTCAAATCCTTGAACTTAAAAGGATTAAACAGGTTAAAAGAAAAAAAGGAGGGGGAAGAGAAAACAAATAAGAGGGAAGATGGATTGAGTATGGATTATGAGAGGCCCATATAAAATATGAATTAGGAGAAAGTCTAAACAAAGAGTTGTCATTTTTCTGAACTGCTGGACGTTAATGTGTGCTGCAGGTTCAGCTTTGGGGAATATTTCATTTCTCTGGCTTATTTTTCCAAAATGAATGGAGCAGAGAGCAGCTGACCAGGGGGATATGGGGAATTTGTGTTGTTCTGCTCTATCTCCCACCCTCTTTCTGTCCTGTGGTGCACTGACCACGTGTGATCTGTCCCTGTGAGCTCTTGTCCTGCTGCAAAATCAGGTCCCAGGAAAGAAACCTTGCAGGGAGGAAAACAAAATTCCGGCCATCAAAAACTCCTAAAATACCAAGTGTTGTGAAAAGAATCACCAATTTCTTCTCCTGCTGGGGAACTGGAAAAACATCCTGGTGGACTGGAGACCTTTCCAGGCCTTTTCCCTGGCCATTCCCTGCTGCAGTGTCTGGTGAAGGGGATCTGTGGGAGCAGGGACAGGCAGCAAACCTGGGGTTGCTCTGCCTTGCCCACAGTGACTGTCCCTGCAGAGGTGTGACCCAAGTTTCCCAGTGGCCTTGTCCTGCTTGATCCTTTCCTGTGTGTTTCCTGTGCCTCTGATCCTTGCTCTGTGCCTTTCCCAGCTGACAGCAATGCCCTCATCCCTCTCCCCAGCCCTTTGCTCCCCCCGGGGGGCTGGGCTACTACATTGGCTATCAAATGCTCCAGAATCTCATGGACACTTTGCCTGCTGCCCTCAGCACTGCCTTCCCTTGCCTGGCTTTGCAAGAGGCTCTTGTCAACCAAACCATCCCAGTGGGGAGGGGAAGCACCACTGGCAGCTCCTGGCATGTTCCCCATCCCAGGGGAGCACATTTAGACCCACTGGCCCCTCCAGACGGTTGCAATCAGGGCCTTGGGGGGCTGGTTCTGGGTCAGTGGCCGGGTCAGCCCCAGCTGTGGCTCTGCCCACCTTCTGGGGCAGGATCTGGGGCAGGCAAAGCAAACACACCAGCCAGGAGTGAGTCCTGACCTCCCCTGCCCCCCAGCATCTGCAGGGGTGGGGGTTTCCTGTGGCTCTCCAGCTGCTGGACATCCTGGTGACCACCTTTGTGTGTGGGGAGCAGAGCACAGAGCCCCTGGGCATGGCTGAACAGAGTGATGCCACCTTCAGAGTGTATCTATCTCTTTTTTTGGGGGTGTCCTGTGGGTGAAGAGGGCTCCCCTGCCCTGCTCCAGCACCATGTCCTGGTGCACCCACCAGGCAGCTCTGCCATCAGCTGTGCCAGGCACTGGCCAGTCTGTGTTAGGCTGGTCAGTGTCCCCTTGGCCAAGATCTCATCATTTTAGGGTGTGTGGGAGCAGGTGAGGGCCATGTAGGTGTTTGTACCACCCTCAGCTCCTTCCCCAGTTTTTTCCCCTCTTCCCCTTCACGGAAGGCTCACGGAGAGGGGGGTGGTTACATGGCACACACAACCCTGAAGGTTAATGAGTACCAGATCCCTTAACTGAGGTGCAGAGTGGCTCTCAGCTGTGTTTTTGGAGGAAATCACTAGTTTTGTGATTGACACAGCTCTGCAGGGTTGTCCAGAGAGAGATGTGTGCTGTTGGCATCCTCCAGGAATTTGGTGGGGAGACATCAGTGGGGGTTCTTGTCTCTAGGAATGACTCTCACTCTTGATGACTCACCTGCTTCTGCAGCTCATTTTAAATGCTGATCCTTTGGTCTTTGCCTTGAGGGAGGGAGAATTCCCAGAGTGAAACCAAAGAGCAGAGCTGGGAGGATAAGGATTAAACTGAGGACAGCTCAGAAATATCCCAAATTCCTCCCCTGTGAGTCAACCTGCTGCAATGGGATCCTGACTCA
Source organism: Campylorhamphus procurvoides (assembly GCA_013396655.1). Lineage (NCBI taxonomy): Eukaryota > Metazoa > Chordata > Aves > Passeriformes > Dendrocolaptidae > Campylorhamphus > Campylorhamphus procurvoides. Next base: position 910,989 of record WBMV01005602.1, on the reverse strand, counting down.
GTCGATGTCTGTGGTCTGAAGGGGTTGGCATTATGAGGGAAGCTCTGGGATGCTCAGGTGGAGGGACAGGAAACCTCCTGTGGTGTCTACACAGCCCTGTCCTTCACTGAGCAGGAACTAATGTGAGGGAGGCCAAAGAATGGCAAAAATAACACCCAGCAGTGGCTCAGAGCAGCTGCTGTCCTTGCCCGCAGCCCCCGTTTCCCACTGGTCCTCTCTGAAATTCCTGCATCAAAAGCCTTCTTGTTACTGTAACAGAAAATGTTGGCAAAGCATCTGCAGGGACATGAAAAGACATTGAAATCTGGGTGCCAAAATGCACGTCAGCTGGTGGAGGAGCAGAGGAGCTGGTGGTTGGGGAGGCAAGCACTTGCAGGGTGCTGGTTTGAGGAAGGATTAGACCTGCCAGGTGTGTTAATTGCTGGCATTCCCAGAAGCATCCCAGGGTTTCAACACATTTCAATTACCCAGAACTGCTCTGACTTGGCTGCTTCTTCACCTTTTGGTGGCTCCTGTTATTAGACAGTGGTTATTATTAGGTGGATTTTTGAGCCTTTTTGGCTGGTAGGGAGAGCAGTGAGGACAGAACCCATCATGTTGCTGGGATGGAGATGCCAGCTGAGCCCTCTCATCCCTTATGGCTGGTGGGAAATTATTCTCTGGCTGCCTGGGGTGGCCTTTTTAATTCATATTAATGAGTTAAAAGTGTACCACAAAGTAAACTCATCCCTGTGAGGGTGGTGAGCCCTGGCACAGGTTGGGCAGAGAAGCTTTGGCTGCCCCATCCCTGGAAGTGTCCAAGGCCAGGTTGGATGGGGCTTGGAGCAACCTGGGCTAGTGGAAGATGTCCCTGCCCATGGCAGGGGGTCGAAGGAGATGAACTTTAAGGTCTCTTCCAACTCAAAGCATTCCCTGATCCTATTACACAGAAAGGTGAAGCCCACGGATGGATGGGTGGGTGGGTGCAGGAGCCCTGGGGGCTCCCACCTTCGAGTGATGGGGCTGTGAAGGGAGCCCAGCACCCATTAATTAATTAAAATCTCAAACCCGTGCGCGGGCCGGTTTGCCTTGGCTAAAACCAGTGTGAGAAACTTCCTCGCAGCGTTTCTGCGTCGTCCGGGCTGAAGTGTTGTCATCCGAGGCTGCTTTGCATGACAATGCCTTGGGCTCTAATTATGCACAAGGATGCTAATGGGCACGGAGCGGGCTGGATCTCCATGGGAAAACTATCTGTTTGCGAGGGGCGGGGGCACGAAGGAGAAAGAAAAGCCATCCAAACAAAATAAACCATGACAGTTTGGGAAGGGAGGAGGAACGGGGGCGAGGAAAGGGGATGGGAGGCAGCACGGGGGTTGAGGAAGGCAAGTAGGAAGCTAATAAGGCTCGGTTTTGGCTTTTAGTGGGTGGTAAGACGTGTCTGTGCTGGGCCTTGGCTGCCTGCAGGGATAAGGTGGCCCAAGTCTCTTCTGCAGTGCTGATACCATGCAATAAAAGTGTGCAAAAGCGGCTCTCTTTGATTTCCAAGCATCAAATGAGTTGTTTGTGCAGTGCAGTGGGATCTCAGGTGTGCAGGTGTGGGGAAACTGAGGCACAGAGGAGCTCAGGTTGGCCTGGGTGCCAAGGTGTGCATGGCAAGGCTTGGGAGATCCAGTTTAGCTTTTCCAGTGTTCCTCCTTGTTTATTACCACTGTAAAAAAAGCAGCTGGAAATAAAGGGGTTTGCCCAAAGTTGCATTCAGATATTGGGGTTTTGGGGTCTTTTCCAGGATGCCCTGTTGGTTTTTCCTTCCTGTGTTTGCTAAGGGCATTTTGCAAAGATTGGGATATGAGAGAATCTCTACTGTGTCCTTCTGTGTCTTTTGAGAATCATCTTCCCTGCTCCTCTCGTGCTTTGAGAAGGTTAAGGTGACTCTTGAATGGGGAAAATAGTTAGATGGAGCTGTCCTGAGTTTCCAGGACCATAAAGTGACAGAGATGTTAAATACCAATCCAGGGGGATGAGTGGGACCTAGAGACCCATGTTACCAGGGTTGGGGCCTTGGGTTTGGCATCTCCAGAAAAGCAGATAAAACTCCTGGCACTCTCTGAAGAGCTGTGGAAGGTGCCTGATGCACCTGACACCTGTGCTGGGTTGTGAGAAATCCATGCCAGGCCAGGGGACGGAGCCTGCTCAGGGTGCAGGGCTGTTATTAGCCCTCATTGAAAGGCTCCCACACTTAATGAAAGCGAAGAGCAGTAAAGAGCCAGGTGCAGGAGTCTAAGGAGCTTAAAGCTCTCACTCTCTGCTGGTGTTGATGGAGTCATCTGGCTCTAATGACACCGGCATTACCCGCTCTGCTGGTGGCTAAAACGGGATGGATTTTAAAGTCCAGTTTACAGGGATTGTGTCTGGGTTATTCCTTTCTAACCTCCCTGTGCACCAGGTCAGTCCTGGGTGAGGACAGTCCCCACCCAGACATCACCAGCAGCTGCCACCAAAGAAAACACAGCTGGAAACACCTCGGCTGCTTTTCCCTTGGTGAGAGCCCAGGATAACAACTTTCTGCTGACAGTGGCAGGTTTGGACCATTCTTAGTCTATCAGGGCAGGACTCCTTGGGTATTTCTTGAGGAGTGACTGAGGGAGCTGGGGAGGCCAAGGCAAGAACAAGTGCTGGATCCAGGAGTCTGTTCCCTGCTTGGATACCCAGGTATCCCATCCTGATTCAGAGACAGGGGATTTGATTTCCTGCCACTCAGTGTGAAGGTGCTCTCTGAACACTGTCCCTGCTGGTGCTGCTCATTATCAGGGGAAGGGCTGGAGTGATGGGGTTGCTCAGGTGTTGGGTCAGGTAGCTCCCATGGGGATGGTGTGTCTCTGCCCAGCATCACCCAGCTAATACCAGTAGGATCTGTTGGGCTGGCACTGACTCTGTGTCCTCAAGCGTTCCTTGGGATGCTGGGCTGAGAGGAGCCACCTGCTTCCCTGAAATCACCCTCCTGCTATTTCAGGACCCCTTCATGATCCTTCCCCTAAACCGCGTGTGTGCCAGCCCGATGCTAATGAGCTTGATTGCTGCCCCTTGTCTTCCATTGCATCACCGAGTGGAAAATCTGAGCCTGGTTTGCTCCAAATCCTTGGGGTTTGGGGGAGGGAGAGGAGGGCATAAACATCCAGGGTGGAAAAACAATCATCTGTGAACGAAAAACTCTGGGTTTTATCCTGAGAAAAGGGGGACAGACAGAGTGAGGGACCTGATGACAGCCCGAGCTCTAAAGCACCCTGGCCCCACAGTGCGGAGAGATGCCTTATTGTTTGATCTGGCTGTGAGACAGATTAGCAGCCCCAGGTGGAAAGTCATAATCTGCATTTAAATGGGCCGGTTATAAAAGGTGGGGAGCCCAGGAGCCCGCAGCATTATGCTGTGTCTTTAGGACTCCGTAATCTCTCTTTATTTTCTCCGCAGCCTGACCTGGGGGCACAGTTTCTAATTACCAGGTCACCCTGCTAATATTGTCATTTCCAGCCAGTGGGTGTGAAACCATGGCAACGCCACATTTGCTTCCAAGTTTCTAGAGGAATAAAATTTGCCTTTTAATCACAGAAAATGACTGGGTGCCTCCCCCCCCCCCCCAACTTACTCCTCACTGATGCAATTCATTATGGGGGCTTTTAAGAGATATGGCAGTTGGGACCTTTTTGAAGCTTCACCTCATGGTTGTGGCCAAATACTGAAGTTTGGGTCTGTGAGGTTGTAGGATCCAAGTAGGCTGCTTTGGGTGCCAAAACTTCCTTAAATGCTCATGCTGCTCATAGAATCATGGAATGGTTTGGGTGGGAATGGACCTTAAAGCCCATCCAGTCCCACCCCCTTCCATGGGCTGGAACATCTTCCACTAGCCCAGGTTGGTCCAAGCCCTGTCCAACCTGGCCTTGGACACTCCCAGGGATGGGGCAGCCCCAGCTTCTCTGGGCACCCTGTGCCAGGGCCTGCCCACGCTCACAGTAAAACTCCATAACTTATTTTTAGAGTATTTTTTTATCTTTAAAAAGTTTGTGATTTAGTTGGTAAAAGAGGGGAAAAAGGTATTGGACATACTGAGTTACAGGGATGGATCCCCTCATTGCACTGCAGGGATCTCCATGTGTACCTGGTTAGTCTGGCTCAGCTGGGATGTGACCACTGGGATGGTGGCTCCAGCTCCTGGAATTCACCTTCCAGCTTGGAAAAAGCCCATGGAGAATCAGGATGCAACAGGGCTGGTGTGGTGGGTGTGTCCAATGCTCCATGGCATGATGGCTTTAGGTTATCATTCCTTAGGTGTCTCTGGTAGTTTGGGACTTCAAAATCCACGTCTTCCTCTCCCTTACCTGTGTTGCAGCTGCTAAATCAAAGATGTGTTGAGGAGGGGTTTGTCTTCTTGGGAAAGTTGATAAAAGCTTGATTGGCATGACCTCAAAGAACTCCAAAACTTCAGGAGTCTTGTTTCCAGCTTCCAGGGGCTGGACTGGCAATCCTGTTGGATACCTGACAAAAATCTGCCCCAGTGTTGGGAGAAATTCAGGTCAGGTCTGGGCTGAAATTCTGCTCCTCAGGCCTTCCTCCTGGCTCTGCTTGATGTTCTTACTGGGATTCTGAAGCAGTTTCTAACTCTCAAAGTGACTCAGACATGAACTGGAATCACATTTTAAGGTGATTTTCCAGCTGACAGGAGTAGGTTAATTGTAAACTGTCTACTGAAGCTTTAAAACTCCTGTCCAGCCTTATTATTAGCAGTTTAAAATTTATGGAGCGAGACTTTGCTTGGTGATAGTTGGTTTCTGCCCAGACGACGTGTGCAATTAATCCCCACGCTGGGAGAAGGAAAATGTAAAGCTTTTTTCTCCCATTTTCCCTCTGATATATCTTGGTGTGTGGAGGGGACCTGGGAGGGATGTGGGGCAGAAACACTGTCCTACGTGAACTGTGGGACCATGTGTGAGTTGTCACCTTGAGCACTGAGGTTGTGAGAAACTTTGTGCCCAGGGAAACTCCAGGCTGGGGACACAACCAGTCCCCTGAGACTGGGAAATTTGATGTGGATCTGGAATCTGGAGTGCAGAACCCCAGGGGATTACTGAGAAGGATGATGGAGGGGATGCCAGAGCAGGGATTTCATGGGGCCAGGTTGTCACCACCCTGGTTGCTCCCCCCGACCCCTCTGCAGCTTTGACTCCACGTGGGTGTTTTCTGCACGTGGCCGTCTCGGGACGTCCACACGTTGCTCAACCTGTGGATTTCCTCAAGTCAGAGCGACAACCTTGTTAAAACTGTACTTATTTGGAGGCTGAATGGCTGTGTGTGTCTGGCTGGGGCAGCCCCTGGGCCTGGCTGTGCCTCTGTCGGGCCGAGGAGCCGCATTATTGCGTCTCGCTCCCGGAGCGCTGCGGTCACCACACTCATAAGCTGCACAGACCCAGCTCTCAGACGTTCCCCCTGTAAAATGTTTCAGTCACTGAAAGCTGAGAGCAGCTCCCAGGCAGGTAATTAATTAGAAATGTGAATTTGGAGGCTTGTTTCCTTTCCCTTCCCTTCGTAGAGTCGCTGTTATTTCTTATTTCAAACGGGTTTTATTGAGCTTTCTATAAACGTGACTTTGTTTTAATGAAGAAATAACTCCCCTCCCCGCCCCAGCTCTACAAACAACGTGTCTCAAAGCTCAGGCCTCTTGCCATTGATGGTCCCAGGCTCTATGTGCGTGTGTGTGCACACACAGGGGCACACACACATGCACACACAGAAAGAAACTGGAATTTCACAGCCGCAGGCTTGGCTGAGCAGCTCTGATCCAGCTCCCTGTGCATGGGCCGGGCTCCTGGTGACTTCAATAGAGCCTTCCCCGCTTTATGAGCCTTGGGAGCACAGCCTGAGCAGGGGCTGCTCATATAAAAGCTATTGCCTGATTAGTAGTTGTATTACAATAGCATTTCAGGCCCTGATAGTGGCTCAGAGCCCCATTAGAGCAGTCCTTGTGCAAGCACGTACTAAAGAGGTGGGCTCTGACCCGAGGAGCGACCAGTCGAGGTCTTTATGGCCCCCAAGGCACCTCAGGATTGATTATTTTTATTACAGTAGCACTTAGGGCATGTCTGTGCCCACATGGATGTGGTGGCTGGGGCCCGTTCCTGGGAATTTTGGGATCTGTGGGATGGTGGGTGACACCAGGCTTGTAGCTTGAGCTGGGAATGGCCACATGGTGATGATCCAGTGTAGCCCCAGAGGGGTTAATTCTGCCGTGGAGGGGGCTTTGGATGGCTGGGGAAGCAGGAGGGGTCTGAGGGAGCCTCTTCCTCCCCTCCCTCCCGTTGTTACTGTGATCTGGGGGTGGTAAGAGCCACACTACTCCTTGCTCTGGTGACATCCAGCCAGGCTGGGGGTGGCAGAGGGGACGGCAGTGGCTCCGTGTCCTGCAGCACTGCATGTGCATCCTTGGCACCCTCTTGCCGAGGGAGGATCCCATCTGCATCCACATCCCCAGCCGGTCAGAGGAGTTTGTGCTAGAGTTGCTTAAAGCTTTTTTTTTTTTAATATCCTCTCTGATTTCTTGGACCTGTGTGCACTCTGTGTCCCTAAGTTCTCCTCCTTCCCCTCCTTTTCTATCTTTACACTATTGAATCCAAGCATCTTAGCCAAACTTTTCTGGTGTCAGCAGAGAAAAGGGGGCTTGTTTGTCCCCCCTCCCTAAGACAGTCTCCTGGGTGGCAGCAGTTCCCTGCTGGGAGCTGAGTGTGGTCCGGAGGGAGACAAACACCAGACGCAGGGGGAAACCCAACTAGCTGCTTTCACTTTTCCTTGTAAATCTCCATCTCACTAAACCACCTGATTCCTGGAACTGGGCCCTGAAAAGGGAAAAGAGAACACCCAGCAACACCTTGGCTGTGCTGCCCTAGGGACGGTCCATGTCCCAAAGGCTGCAGCTGGGCAGGAGCCGCAGCCGCTCCCAGGATCCCGGCGCACAGCTGGCTGCGGGCTCGCCTCCTCTTCTGGAGAAAGCCGCGGCTTTCAGGCCATGTCAACGCCAACAGCTGGCTGAGGAAATGCGAACTGCAGCTCGGTTTGGGAGCAGCTGCCACCGCTGCGGGCGGCCGGCCCCGAGCCCGGCACACCGGGGCATCCTCGGAGCATCCCCGGGGCATCCCCGGGACCCGGCCGGGGGACGCGGGCTGTGCCGGGGGGCTGCTTTCAAACTTTCTCCCCGCTTTTTTTAAAAAAAAAAAAAAATCTTAATTGCTTATCTTCCTCGGCACTGATGGAAAAAGCCAAGTCCTCACTAAGCTGAACCACGGCAGTGCAGAAGGACGAGCTGCCCGGCGTGGGGCTCAGCCCCACTGTGTCCCCACCAGCCCAGCCCTGTAGCATTCTGCAGGTTCCTGGGGGGCTCAGCCCCACTGTGTCCCCACCAGCCCAGCCCTGTAGGTCTCTGAAGGTTCCTGGGGGGCTCCCCGGTGTCCCCCGCCCCTCCAGACAGCTTTGCGGCCGCCCCACTGCTCATCTGTCCCCGCACCCGTCCTTATCTGCCGCGGCTCAAACCTGCCCTGCAGCATTGTGCGAGTTCTCTCCCCACCCCTCCTGCTCTGCTTTCTAGCACACACCGCCCTGAAGTTGCGGGGCTTTTCCAGCGTTTTCCCCGCTCTGGGTGTCCCTTTGTGCCCCCGGAGCGGGGCAGAGCTGGGGAGTGGGTGGGCAGGAGGTCTGGGGCTGCCCAGGGACCCCATCCAGCCTGGCTGTGCCGAGCGGAGGCCAAGAGCATTAAAGCCCACACCATAAGTAAACAGTGCAGAAATTACAGGTCCAGGGTTGGGTCATGAGCTTTGCTCTTTTGGTTTCTTGTGAGGAAGATATCCCCGGGATGCTTCCGGTGGGAAGGTGGAGGTCATGGCATGGGAGAGAGGGGACAGCAATGCCACCGCACCCCCGGGAGCAGCTGGGGCTGTGCTGCCTGCTCAGCATCTGGCAGGGATCCCTGCTGGATCCCACGCAGACATCCCTGCTGGATCTGCCCTGCTCCCAACCCAGGGCAAAGCAGGGGGAACGTGAAGGGTCCCTGCTGTCCCCGACTCCGGGGGAAGCAGGGAAGGGCTGTCCGAATTTTGGGATGTGTTCCAGCGTGTCGCTGGGTGAGAGCCCATCCCACCCACAGGAGCATCTCACAGAGGCGCTCTCGGCATTGCCCTGCTCCCCTCCAGGCTCCCGGCTGCTTCCTCGACAGAACTCCGGGAGCCGTGTTTGTTCTTCTATCCAAAGGAAAGCAAAGCCCAAACTCGCAGCTGGCAGAGCCCGGTGGGGGCAGGGGAAAGCTGGGGAGTGCTGCGGGGAAATGACGGGGAACGGAGCGTTCCCACCCGCGGGGGCTGATGGAGCAGGAGGGGTGACAGTGACCCCAACTAATGCACAGGGTAAATGAGCCCCTGGCAGGTATTTGGCTGGAGTGTAAAATCACTTCTCTCTGCGGTGGAGGCTTTGTGTTGTGGCCAGGGGCTCGGGATGCTCTGGGGATGCAGGACTGGTGTGTCCCAGGCTCTCGCTGCCGGCATCGGAGTGGCTTTTCAGCCAGGGAAAGAGTCCAGAGGGGATAAACTGCTGGCAAAGAAGGTGGTGTTTGATGGGGTTTGTCTGTGCCCTGGGGTTTATTGGCACAGCCCCCGCTGTGTGCTGTGCCCCCCAGCAGCTGCAGCCCCGGGGGATGCCCTGTGCCAGCTGCAGCTCCGGGTGGAGCCTGCGACAGGTTGTGACATTCCTGCAAATGCTTTCACACCTGAAAAGTGCAGCCTCGGAGGGAAGGTCAGGGAGGGGACCTGCACAGACTCGTGTCACCAGCGAGCTCTGCGGTGACACCAGCAGTGGGGTGGGGTGGCAAAACCACGAGCTGGGGCCTGCCTGGAGCACCCTGAGCTGCTCCAGGGGACCAGTGGGGTAGACACTGTGCAGGATTGGGTTAGGGATTTATTTGGGATGGATTTGATAGGAAAAGCAATGTCTGGCTGAGCTCGGAGAGCTTTCCTTCCCGGCGTGCCTGTGTTGCATTTGTAGGGGGGACATGTGGCATTGATTTTTGAGGATCATATGTGTCCTGCTTGGCTGTTCAGGCAGCTTTGGCTTTTTGGGAGGATTTCAGCAGTTATAATTACAAGAATGACCTGAAAGCCCTGGGTAGCTCCTTTCTCCCCAACTTTTCCTCAGCACCCTCCCAAACCAAGCAGCTCAGAGCAGACAACCCAGGGTGAGTGGTCAGAGCCGGTGGGGCCTGGGGACAGCTGGAGCTCACTGTCACCTCTGGAACTCAGTTGTCACATTCTGAGCTGTCCAGTCTGGTTTTATTTATCTCCAGCTCCCATTTATTCCCTGGCTCTGGTTTCTCTGGGATGCCCTGGAGAGGGAACACCCAAACCCCATCAATGAACCCAAACCCACTGGGGGCTCCAGCATGGCCCCAGTGCTCCTTGGAGGCTGATAATAAATCAGACACCTGGGCATGTTTAACTTTTAATACAATGTATATTTATTGCAAACAATAATATACAAAAAAAAAAAAGGTAAGTTTCACAGAGAGAAGGATCTTGCAAACAAACCAAACCAAACTTACCTAAAGACAAAATATGATTTAAATGACAGGTCTTTTAAGTTACAGAAATACTTTAAAAAGATCTGCTTTTATACAGAAATAGAAAGATGCCATATTATAAGAGTGCTTTAAGATTTTTTTTTCTTCTACTGAATCCCTAAAAAAAAATGTTAACAAATATATCATTTTTTTAAATAAAAAAAGTTTGCTGTCTTTTTTAAAAAGCAATCCTTAACTGTTCAGCCACAGCTTCACCAAAGTCAGTGTCCCCCCAGCTCTGAAGGCAGTTTTTGGGGGGGTGGAAGGCCAAAACGGAGCTGCCCCTGGGCAGGGCCAGGGCCTTGGGTCTCGTCCTCGCACGAGCTCATGTGTCCCAGAGAGCTGAGGCAGAAAACAAGGCAAATGATTCAGTGATACGCTACATTTGCAATCTTTAGTTTGTACAAATCTTATTTTTTTTTTCCAGTTTATCCTTAAGACAAAAGAAAAAAAAAAAAAAAGGAAGAGCACAAGTTTGTACAAACCCAGGACACAGATTCCAAAAAGAATAATAATAATAATAATAAAAAAAAGAATTAAAGAGATAAATAAAGGACTGGTTACAGTTTAAGACCATAATTTAACAGGCACGGTTACCTTCCAAATAATGCTCCGACTAATGCAATCGCTTTTGAAAGGACTTAAAATAGAAGGGAGATAAAAAAAAAAAAAAGGAAAATTGTGATTAAAAACTGCTCTTCTCACAAAATAAATAATTTAAAGTATCTGTGATGTCCCGCAAGCAGAGAGGAGCCCCTGGATGGGTTTTGCATCAGGCCTGGGGTGGACGGGGGTGCCCGGAGGGGGTCGAGCTCAGCCCCCCCCAGCCCAGGGACAGGCAGAGCTGGAGCCAAGTGATTATCACAGGGCTGCTTTAAGGCTTCTCACCAGCACTTTGGGCTGGTTTGGATCTGATTTTCATTTTTAATCTTTTTGTTTTGATTTCTTAAGGCTCAAGGTTATTAAAAAATAAAGTGAAACTCTTCTCCTGGCTGGTTTTGCTACGAGTTAGAAAAATAAAGCCTCTCCCATGCTGGTCCCTGCGCAGTCTCAGCGCTGCCCATCGCTGCGCCCGACGCTGCCCACGTACAGAGCTTGGTTCCCAGGTCAAAGCATGCTGGTTTAGTTTTATTTTTAGAGAAAAAAAGACACTTATCTATACAAAAATACCTCTGACTGCAAGAAAACCTAGCACTGCTCCACTAAGTGTCATTTTTTTTTAGCTGTTGGAAAAATAAGAGCATTTAAAAAATCTCTAAAAAATATGTATAAATCCCCTCAAATTGGTAACGAATCATACACAGTACATACTAAAAATATTTAAAATAGAGAATATTCCTCACAGAGGACTCTGAGTTTTCTCTTTTTTACCCCCCATTTTTTTTTTCTTTTTCTTTTTTTTTCTTTTTAATTACTGCTAAAAAAAAAAATCATTACAAAAGTCCAGAGAACAAGACAGCTGGGCGGGTTGGTTAGGAATCTCCTCTCCATGCTGGAAGCAGAGTTCAAGTCTAGTCCTTGGCGAGTGTGTACCGAGTTTTGCTGGCTCTCCCTCGGGTCCTGGAGGATGCTGTAGTGCAGGAGGCTCAGGCGCTCTCTCCTCCCCGCCAGCTTTCACTTGAGCGTCTTTTTATAGTTATTATTTTAATTGCAAAGAAGGAAGAAAAAGTCTGAGGAAGCTCTCCGTTCTTCTCGCTGCTTTCACGCTTTTCTCATTTTTTTTGTTGTTGTTGGGTTTTTTTTTCTCTCTCTTTCTAAGTTTCTTTCTCAGTTTCTTTCTCTTCTCTTTCTCTTTCCTCCATGGCTTTAGGGTCTGGTGAGCTGTGTGTAGACGGGCTGTTCCCAGTGCTGCGGGCTGTGGGTCTGGGGGATGGAGGGGACCCCCGAAGTGTCTGCAATGGGGGTGTACATGGGGCGCTGCGTGGGGTTCATGTAGGTGAAGGTGGAGTAGAGGCTGCTGCCCTGCCCCGCGGCGTGGCTGTAGTAGGAGCTGGAGTTCTGGTGGTCGGTGTAGTCGTACTGGGAGCGGGTGATGGTGGGGTAGGACGAGCTGTAGTGCTGCAGGTTGAAGGAGCTGTAGTTGATCTGCTGCGGGGAGTGCTGCTGCTGCTCGCTGTAGTGGCTGGGGCTGAGCTGCTCCGTCTTGATGTGTGTCCTCTGCTGTGCACCCGGGCCCTGCTCCCCGCTCAGCGCCGGCAGCCCGTGCTGTGCCGGGGGCTGTGGCTGTGCCGGGGGCTGCGGTGGTTGTGGCTGCTGCTTGGACATCCACACGTGGCCGGCTGTGCCAGGTGAGCCCGACGTGCTGCTGATGCCGTAGCTGCCCGTGTAGGTGACCTGGCCGGGCTGGCCGTGGGTGGCCGGGACCCCCGGGTGGCCATTGGGGGGGAGGTACTGGTCGAACTCGTTGACGTCGAAGGTCTCGATGTTGGAGATGACGTCGCTGCTCAGCTCGCCGATGTCCACGTCTCGGAAGTCGATGTGGGGCGGCTGCCGGCCGCCTTCGGGCAGGGGGCGACCCTCCCGCTTCAGGTCCTGCTTGCCCGGCTGGGTGTCCGTCTTGGGGGGGGTGGGGGGCGTGG